>WJQU01000786.1:0-21674 GCA_029228625.1 Pseudolycoriella hygida | reverse complement strand
TGGCTGGTGCAGCCTTCTTGGGTTTTGGTGTCTTTGGCTTCTTAGCTGCCGCTTTGGGTTTTGTTGATTTTTCCTTGGGAGCTTTGGCAGCCTTTGCGGAAGCTGCTTTCTTCGCTGCTTTGGCTGGGGCAGCAGCCTTTTTCTTGTCAGCAGCTTTGGAAGCACTCTTCTTCTTAGCCGGTGAAGCAGCAGCTTTCTTTACTTTAGGCTTCTTTTCCCCAACAGCTTTGGCCTTCTTCGGGGCAGCAGCAGCTTTCTTTGGTGCAGATTCAGACTTGCTTTTGCCTGTAGCAGACAACTTGAACGAACCAGATGCTCCTTTGCCTTTAGTTTGAATCAATTTGCCGCCAGTAACGGCAGTCTTTAGGTATTTCTTGATAAATGGCGACAATTTCTCGGCGTCAATCTTGTAGTTGGCCGAAATGTACTTTTTGATGGCTTGGAGTGATGAGCCACCACGTTCTTTCAAACTCTTGATGGCACTGTTAACCATATCCGATGTGGGTGGATGGGTCGGTTTAACTCGTGGCTTTTTCGAGGCCGTGGCAGTTTTTGCTTTCTTCGCCGCCGGCGAGGAAACTGGGGCAGCAACTTCGGGTGCAGTAGTAGCGTCAGCCATTATAAACGTTTGTGATCGTACTATATATAACGTATAACACGGAATGAGTGAATTACATGTAGAAATGGGTACCGACTAGCTACTAGTTCCTCACGGAAACTACCACATCCAATTCTATTAATTTGTAAAACTTTCAACAAGGTTTCGTCTTCGAACACAACCACCGAAAGTTCTAATTTACCAATAAAATGTGAATGCAATCGTAGTTGTCTTTATTGATTGTGGAAATTGACACTCTAATTTTCTGGCAAAAACAACTCTTTGGTCGCCGAATAATTTCCTTTATTCCAAAAAATGGCTTATTATTACAAACGTGGATTCATTGCATGCGACGTTGATATTTTGATAAAGCTTCTTTCCAGTGAAATGTTCTAGCAGCGATAGACCAAAATATCTTTTAGCTACATTCATGCTACAACTGTGCAATGGAAAGACGAAATCGGCGATGGATTCGCTTTGTATGCCCAAAATTCACGTTTTCCAGGGGCACTACACTCCATTGCCACTTGGCTTAGCAACGTCTAATGTGTTAAATAATATCATTAAATTTCTTCGTTTTAGCTAGGTTGAGACTGTAGACAGCGAGATGGGCCTCTCCTTAAGTCCTTGTGATGTATCTTGGACGCTCGACAGTCATTTTACAGAGAAAATTACTTTGGAAATCAATGTTACCTTTCCTACGACGCAATTGAGTCACAGTAACTATTGTGCATTTACCTACGAGCGCCGTTGCTTTCTACATCAACCAGATTCCTTTTATTGTTAAATTATTCAAACGTCCCTCCGTGATTGAGTAGAAACTAATCTAGAAATCGAGAAAATTTAAGTTGGATTCCGTCGTAGAATCGCATTATGTTTTCTTCATGCAGTATAACCAGCAAGCCTTCAATGGGAATATCAGTGAACACTTTTTTCCTTCGGTCTAGGGCCAGTCGGTCATTCCAAAATTCTTTAGTCATAAATGAGTTTAGGAGTCCCTGGTATTTGCCGTTTTCCAATTAAAAAATATAACTTTCTTCAATGAATATCTACTTTCGCGCTGTGCGCCAAGGCAAGAAGAGATTTCAGGGTAAGTTTTTCTATTGTCATTGGTTAAAAGGGTTAAAAGTGACATTCATTGTTCTTCCAACGTTCTTTCTTTTGTTACACTAAAGAATTGAGATGAAGACAAACACCTTCTTCTGGTACAATGTATGTCGTTCATAAAATCTATGAAGATTTCTACTTAATTTCTAAACTTAATAAATTCGCTTGTGTTTCAAAGAAAAATTATTTTCATAAAGTTAAACAAGAATTAAGATGCAAAGATTACCGAATTCGTCTGCGCACAAGAATCGATTCGACAGGAAAATTCACCCTGTCAAACATTTTTACGATAATCAGAACATAATTGAAAACAGCTATGGAGAAAGTATTCAACAAGTTTAGGAAGCGTACGTATTATTAACGAAAAATATTTTTCATTTCTCTTAATTGATTGGTCGCCCTGAAAAGGGCGTTTTTCATCGAATTTATTTCGATGTGGATGTTTAGGCCTTTTTCTCGGTCTTCTTTGGCAATAAAACGGCTTGAATGTTTGGCAAAACACCACCTTGGGCAATAGTGACACCAGACAGCAGCTTGTTCAACTCTTCGTCGTTACGAATGGCTAATTGTAAATGACGTGGAATTATTCTGGTTTTTTTGTTGTCACGTGCTGCGTTGCCAGCCAATTCCAATACTTCAGCAGCTAAATATTCCATTACGGCTGCCAAGTAAACTGGAGCACCAGCACCAACGCGTTCGGCATAATTGCCTTTGCGCAACAATCGGTGAATACGACCGACTGGAAATTGCAAACCTGCACGGTTCGAACGAGATTTTGCCTTTCCCTTTACTTTGCCACCTTTACCACGACCAGACATGTTGATTTATGTTAGTTTTCCGTTTACAGCACGAAACTCAACGAGCAACTGAATACGTTCATACGCATGGGAACACTCTTATATGCATGTTAATTCACCATTGTGTATGAATGGGCGGAGCCAACTCCATGAACAAACGTTGATATAAGAGTGGCACGAATATCGTTTGCATTCAGTTTCAGTGAACGTATCGTTGAGTGAACAGTGAAAATGCCACCAAAAACAAGCGGTAAAGCTGCAAAGAAAGCCGGTAAGGCGCAAAAGAACATTTCCAAGGGGGATAAGAAGAAGAAACGCAAGCGTAAGGAGAGTTACGCTATCTACATCTATAAGGTGTTGAAGCAAGTCCACCCGGACACTGGTATTTCCAGCAAGGCGATGAGCATTATGAACAGCTTCGTCAATGACATTTTCGAGCGCATTGCTGCTGAGGCATCCCGTTTGGCCCATTACAACAAACGATCGACAATTACGAGTCGGGAAATTCAAACGGCTGTTCGTTTGTTGCTGCCGGGTGAATTAGCCAAGCACGCTGTCAGTGAAGGCACCAAAGCTGTCACAAAGTATACCAGCTCCAAGTAAATGAAACCTCCGATAGTGAATGTGGATTGTGTGACCAACCGAAATAAACGGCTCTTTTCAGAGCCACCAGTAATATTCAGAAAAGCGATAAATTCATCTCAGTGCATAAATTTACATCAAGAAATGATTTTGTAATACAAAATGTTGCCACATTTTGTCTATTACAATTTAACCATTCAATATCTCAGCACGACTTTAGATTTTTGTACATGTAAAAATTGAAAAGAACATGACACGAAAAACAAATATGGAATAAGTGTACGACGGTCTGTATTTTTTTCAGAAGAAATTTCCGTTTGTTTCTCGAGGTATAAGCTAAGAAACTTGGCATTTTGAGCGGGACATAAGGCTGCGTTTACAATACACGGCGACATAAGCTAAGAAAGTTGGCATTTTGAGCGGGAAATAAGGCTGCGTTTACAATATACGGCGACATAAGCGCATAATGCGTAACTTTTATAAAAGATCATCAAACAGGCTCAGGGAAATGTTGATGAGTAAAAATGATGAACATTTTAGCTTACTCAGATGAATTCCTTCTATTTCACTTACAGAGAAGACAGTTTTTGTATATATTAGAAATGAAATCAATTGTTTTCAATGAAATGTTTGGTGGCCCTGAAAAGGGCCTTTTTGTGCGTCTCATATTGTGAGTCTTAACCTCCGAAACCGTACAAAGTACGTCCTTGACGCTTCAATGCGTAAACAACATCCATAGCTGTTACGGTTTTACGTTTAGCGTGTTCGGTGTAGGTAACGGCATCACGGATAACGTTTTCCAAAAACACCTTCAAAACACCACGAGTTTCTTCGTAAATCAAACCAGAAATACGCTTCACACCGCCACGACGAGCCAGTCGACGAATGGCTGGTTTTGTTATGCCTTGGATGTTATCACGCAGCACTTTGCGATGACGCTTGGCGCCTCCTTTACCCAAACCTTTGCCACCTTTACCACGTCCAGTCATTTTTCAAATGTGTAGATGCGTTCAAATCAACGAACAAATCGATACTGATGCATGCCATGAAATTCTCTCCTTTATATACACTTCTCCCCTCCACTTGAATTTTGCTAAAACTCACAAAATGCATAAAAATCGCAACTTTTTTTGATTTTCCATCTGCATTGATTGCAATTGAAGTCAATTTGTTAAAAAATTGTTTTTATATTTTACGAGAGCCGAGAAACAATAGTCAAAAGATGGTACACCGAATGGTATAAATAGAGGGGAACAAAGCGCGTCTTCATCATTCAGTTATTGAACGTTGACAAGTCAACATGGCTCGTACAAAACAAACAGCACGTAAATCGACTGGTGGTAAAGCACCACGTAAGCAATTGGCGACAAAGGCCGCACGTAAAAGTGCACCGGCCACTGGTGGAGTTAAGAAGCCACATCGTTATCGTCCTGGTACGGTAGCTTTGCGAGAAATTCGTCGTTATCAGAAGAGCACTGAACTTTTGATCCGTAAATTGCCCTTCCAACGGCTCGTTCGTGAAATCGCTCAAGATTTCAAGACCGATTTACGTTTCCAAAGTTCCGCAGTTATGGCTCTGCAAGAAGCCAGTGAGGCTTATTTGGTCGGTCTTTTCGAAGACACGAACTTGTGTGCCATCCATGCAAAACGTGTCACCATTATGCCAAAAGACATTCAATTGGCCAGACGTATTCGTGGTGAACGTGCATAAATTAATTGTTCGTCTGCAATAACTTCAACAATCGGTCCTTTTCAGGACCAACACTTACTTGAAATGAAAAGCGATTTGTAGACATTTTTATAATACAACATAATGTGTGGAAGGAAATTACGAACTTTTTTTGAAGTAACATTTTGCCTCCGATTAGAAGTAAGTTGTAATTTTCTCTCTGAACCAAAAATGGTTAAAGAAGAGTCAATTCTTTTCGCCTTCAGAAAGATATTTGGGTTAACTAACTTCAACGTCTGCATTGAACGATACAATGACAATTAAATTTCTGGAAAAATTTTCAAATTCGATGCATAAGCAATTTTGCTCTACTACTGGTGAACGTTTCTGTTAAATTTGCATCTGTCGTTTTAGTGCAATAGGTATTGGGTCGTATTATTATAGAAAAAAATTAATAATTTTTCGTTATGGATTTGGTAGCCCTGAAAAGGACTGTTAATGCAAAATCGTCTTTTTTTGCACGCTTAGATAGAATTTACTTCTTTTTTGGTGCAGCTGCCTTTTTGGTAGCCACTTTTTTGGCTGGTGCAGCCTTCTTGGGCTTTGGTGTCTTTGGCTTCTTAGCTGCCGCTTTGGGTTTTGTTGATTTTTCCTTGGGAGCTTTAGCAGCCTTTGCGGAAGCTGCTTTCTTCGCTGCTTTGGCTGGGGCAGCAGCCTTTTTCTTGTCAGCAGCTTTGGAAGCACTCTTCTTCTTAGCCGGTGAAGCAGCAGCTTTCTTTACTTTAGGCTTCTTTTCCCCAACAGCTTTGGCCTTCTTCGGGGCAGCAGCAGCTTTCTTTGGTGCAGATTCAGACTTGCTTTTGCCTGTAGCAGACAACTTGAACGAACCAGATGCTCCTTTGCCTTTAGTTTGAATCAATTTGCCGCCAGTAACGGCAGTCTTTAGGTATTTCTTGATAAATGGCGACAATTTCTCGGCGTCAATCTTGTAGTTGGCCGAAATGTACTTTTTGATGGCTTGGAGTGATGAGCCACCACGTTCTTTCAAACTCTTGATGGCACTGTTAACCATATCCGATGTGGGTGGATGGGTCGGTTTAACTCGTGGCTTTTTCGAGGCAGTGGCAGTTTTTGCTTTCTTCGCCGCCGGCGAGGAAACTGGGGCAGCAACTTCGGGTGCAGTAGTAGCGTCAGCCATTATAAACGTTTGTGATCGTACTATATATAACGTATAACACGGAATGAGTGAATTACATGTAGAAATGGGTACCGACTAGCTACTAGTTCCTCACGGAAACTACCACATCCAATTCTATTAATTTGTAAAACTTTCAACAAGGTTTCGTCTTCGAACACAACCACCGAAAGTTCTAATTTACCAATAAAATGTGAATGCAATCGTAGTTGTCTTTATTGATTGTGGAAATTGACACTCTAATTTTCTGGCAAAAACAACTCTTTGGTCGCCGAATAATTTCCTTTATTCCAAAAAATGGCTTATTATTACAAACGTGGATTCATTGCATGCGACGTTGATATTTTGATAAAGCTTCTTTCCAGTGAAATGTTCTAGCAGCGATAGACCAAAATATCTTTTAGCTACATTCATGCTACAACTGTGCAATGGAAAGACGAAATCGGCGATGGATTCGCTTTGTATGCCCAAAATTCACGTTTTCCAGGGGCACTACACTCCATTGCCACTTGGCTTAGCAACGTCTAATGTGTTAAATAATATCATTAAATTTCTTCGTTTTAGCTAGGTTGAGACTGTAGACAGCGAGATGGGCCTCTCCTTAAGTCCTTGTGATGTATCTTGGACGCTCGACAGTCATTTTACAGAGAAAATTACTTTGGAAATCAATGTTACCTTTCCTACGACGCAATTGAGTCACAGTAACTATTGTGCATTTACCTACGAGCGCCGTTGCTTTCTACATCAACCAGATTCCTTTTATTGTTAAATTATTCAAACGTCCCTCCGTGATTGAGTAGAAACTAATCTAGAAATCGAGAAAATTTAAGTTGGATTCCGTCGTAGAATCGCATTATGTTTTCTTCATGCAGTATAACCAGCAAGCCTTCAATGGGAATATCAGTGAACACTTTTTTCCTTCGGTCTAGGGCCAGTCGGTCATTCCAAAATTCTTTAGTCATAAATGAGTTTAGGAGTCCCTGGTATTTGCCGTTTTCCAATTAAAAAATATAACTTTCTTCAATGAATATCTACTTTCGCGCTGTGCGCCAAGGCAAGAAGAGATTTCAGGGTAAGTTTTTCTATTGTCATTGGTTAAAAGGGTTAAAAGTGACATTCATTGTTCTTCCAACGTTCTTTCTTTTGTTACACTAAAGAATTGAGATGAAGACAAACACCTTCTTCTGGTACAATGTATGTCGTTCATAAAATCTATGAAGATTTCTACTTAATTTCTAAACTTAATAAATTCGCTTGTGTTTCAAAGAAAAATTATTTTCATAAAGTTAAACAAGAATTAAGATGCAAAGATTACCGAATTCGTCTGCGCACAAGAATCGATTCGACAGGAAAATTCACCCTGTCAAACATTTTTACGATAATCAGAACATAATTGAAAACAGCTATGGAGAAAGTATTCAACAAGTTTAGGAAGCGTACGTATTATTAACGAAAAATATTTTTCATTTCTCTTAATTGATTGGTCGCCCTGAAAAGGGCGTTTTTCATCGAATTTATTTCGATGTGGATGTTTAGGCCTTTTTCTCGGTCTTCTTTGGCAATAAAACGGCTTGAATGTTTGGCAAAACACCACCTTGGGCAATAGTGACACCAGACAGCAGCTTGTTCAACTCTTCGTCGTTACGAATGGCTAATTGTAAATGACGTGGAATTATTCTGGTTTTTTTGTTGTCACGTGCTGCGTTGCCAGCCAATTCCAATACTTCAGCAGCTAAATATTCCATTACGGCTGCCAAGTAAACTGGAGCACCAGCACCAACGCGTTCGGCATAATTGCCTTTGCGCAACAATCGGTGAATACGACCGACTGGAAATTGCAAACCTGCACGGTTCGAACGAGATTTTGCCTTTCCCTTTACTTTGCCACCTTTACCACGACCAGACATGTTGATTTATGTTAGTTTTCCGTTTACAGCACGAAACTCAACGAGCAACTGAATACGTTCATACGCATGGGAACACTCTTATATGCATGTTAATTCACCATTGTGTATGAATGGGCGGAGCCAACTCCATGAACAAACGTTGATATAAGAGTGGCACGAATATCGTTTGCATTCAGTTTCAGTGAACGTATCGTTGAGTGAACAGTGAAAATGCCACCAAAAACAAGCGGTAAAGCTGCAAAGAAAGCCGGTAAGGCGCAAAAGAACATTTCCAAGGGGGATAAGAAGAAGAAACGCAAGCGTAAGGAGAGTTACGCTATCTACATCTATAAGGTGTTGAAGCAAGTCCACCCGGACACTGGTATTTCCAGCAAGGCGATGAGCATTATGAACAGCTTCGTCAATGACATTTTCGAGCGCATTGCTGCTGAGGCATCCCGTTTGGCCCATTACAACAAACGATCGACAATTACGAGTCGGGAAATTCAAACGGCTGTTCGTTTGTTGCTACCGGGTGAATTAGCCAAGCACGCTGTCAGTGAAGGCACCAAAGCTGTCACAAAGTATACCAGCTCCAAGTAAATGAAAACTCCGATAGTGAATGTGGATTGTGTGACCAACCGAAATAAACGGCTCTTTTCAGAGCCACCAGTAATATTCAGAAAAGCGATAAATTCATCTCAGTGCATAAATTTACATCAAGAAATGATTTTGTAATACAAAATGTTGCCTCATTTTGTCTATTACAATTTAACCATTCAATATCTCTCAGCACGACTTTAGATTTTTGTACATGTAAAAATTGAAAAGAACATGACACGAAAAACAAATATGGAATAAGTGTACGACGGTCTGTATTTTTTTCAGAAGAAATTTCCGTTTGTTTCTCGAGGTATAAGCTAAGAAACTTGGCATTTTGAGCGGGACATAAGGCTGCGTTTACAATACACGGCGACATAAGCTAAGAAAGTTGGCATTTTGAGCGGGAAATAAGGCTGCGTTTACAATATACGGCGACATAAGCGCATAATGCGTAACTTTTATAAAAGATCATCAAACAGGCTCAGGGAAATGTTGATGAGTAAAAATGATGAACATTTTAGCTTACTCAGATGAATTCCTTCTATTTCACTTACAGAGAAGACAGTTTTTGTATATATTAGAAATGAAATCAATTGTTTTCAATGAAATGTTTGGTGGCCCCGAAAAGGGCCTTTTTGTGCGTCTCATATTGTGAGTCTTAACCTCCGAAACCGTACAAAGTACGTCCTTGACGCTTCAATGCGTAAACAACATCCATAGCTGTTACGGTTTTACGTTTAGCGTGTTCGGTGTAGGTAACGGCATCACGGATAACGTTTTCCAAAAACACCTTCAAAACACCACGAGTTTCTTCGTA
Organism: Pseudolycoriella hygida; assembly: GCA_029228625.1. Lineage (NCBI taxonomy): Eukaryota > Metazoa > Arthropoda > Insecta > Diptera > Sciaridae > Pseudolycoriella > Pseudolycoriella hygida. Next base: position 12,420 of record WJQU01000786.1, on the reverse strand, counting down.
AATCAAACCAGAAATACGCTTCACACCGCCACGACGAGCCAGTCGACGAATGGCTGGTTTTGTTATGCCTTGGATGTTATCACGCAGCACTTTGCGATGACGCTTGGCGCCTCCTTTACCCAAACCTTTGCCACCTTTACCACGTCCAGTCATTTTTCAAATGTGTAGATGCGTTCAAATCAACGAACAAATCGATACTGATGCATGCCATGAAATTCTCTCCTTTATATACACTTCTCCCCTCCACTTGAATTTTGCTAAAACTCACAAAATGCATAAAAATCGCAACTTTTTTTGATTTTCCATCTGCATTGATTGCAATTGAAGTCAATTTGTTAAAAAATTGTTTTTATATTTTACGAGAGCCGAGAAACAATAGTCAAAAGATGGTACACCGAATGGTATAAATAGAGGGGAACAAAGCGCGTCTTCATCATTCAGTTATTGAACGTTGACAAGTCAACATGGCTCGTACAAAACAAACAGCACGTAAATCGACTGGTGGTAAAGCACCACGTAAGCAATTGGCGACAAAGGCCGCACGTAAAAGTGCACCGGCCACTGGTGGAGTTAAGAAGCCACATCGTTATCGTCCTGGTACGGTAGCTTTGCGAGAAATTCGTCGTTATCAGAAGAGCACTGAACTTTTGATCCGTAAATTGCCCTTCCAACGGCTCGTTCGTGAAATCGCTCAAGATTTCAAGACCGATTTACGTTTCCAAAGTTCCGCAGTTATGGCTCTGCAAGAAGCCAGTGAGGCTTATTTGGTCGGTCTTTTCGAAGACACGAACTTGTGTGCCATCCATGCAAAACGTGTCACCATTATGCCAAAAGACATTCAATTGGCCAGACGTATTCGTGGTGAACGTGCATAAATTAATTGTTCGTCTGCAATAACTTCAACAATCGGTCCTTTTCAGGACCAACACTTACTTGAAATGAAAAGCGATTTGTAGACATTTTTATAATACAACATAATGTGTGGAAGGAAATTACGAACTTTTTTTGAAGTAACATTTTGCCTCCGATTAGAAGTAAGTTGTAATTTTCTCTCTGAACCAAAAATGGTTAAAGAAGAGTCAATTCTTTTCGCCTTCAGAAAGATATTTGGGTTAACTAACTTCAACGTCTGCATTGAACGATACAATGACAATTAAATTTCTGGAAAAATTTTCAAATTCGATGCATAAGCAATTTTGCTCTACTACTGGTGAACGTTTCTGTTAAATTTGCATCTGTCGTTTTAGTGCAATAGGTATTGGGTCGTATTATTATAGAAAAAAATTAATAATTTTTCGTTATGGATTTGGTAGCCCTGAAAAGGACTGTTAATGCAAAATCGTCTTTTTTTGCACGCTTAGATAGAATTTACTTCTTTTTTGGTGCAGCTGCCTTTTTGGTAGCCACTTTTTTGGCTGGTGCAGCCTTCTTGGGTTTTGGTGTCTTTGGCTTCTTAGCTGCCGCTTTGGGTTTTGTTGATTTTTCCTTGGGAGCTTTGGCAGCCTTTGCGGAAGCTGCTTTCTTCGCTGCTTTGGCTGGGGCAGCAGCCTTTTTCTTGTCAGCAGCTTTGGAAGCACTCTTCTTCTTAGCCGGTGAAGCAGCAGCTTTCTTTACTTTAGGCTTCTTTTCCCCAACAGCTTTGGCCTTCTTCGGGGCAGCAGCAGCTTTCTTTGGTGCAGATTCAGACTTGCTTTTGCCTGTAGCAGACAACTTGAACGAACCAGATGCTCCTTTGCCTTTAGTTTGAATCAATTTGCCGCCAGTAACGGCAGTCTTTAGGTATTTCTTGATAAATGGCGACAATTTCTCGGCGTCAATCTTGTAGTTGGCCGAAATGTACTTTTTGATGGCTTGGAGTGATGAGCCACCACGTTCTTTCAAACTCTTGATGGCACTGTTAACCATATCCGATGTGGGTGGATGGGTCGGTTTAACTCGTGGCTTTTTCGAGGCCGTGGCAGTTTTTGCTTTCTTCGCCGCCGGCGAGGAAACTGGGGCAGCAACTTCGGGTGCAGTAGTAGCGTCAGCCATTATAAACGTTTGTGATCGTACTATATATAACGTATAACACGGAATGAGTGAATTACATGTAGAAATGGGTACCGACTAGCTACTAGTTCCTCACGGAAACTACCACATCCAATTCTATTAATTTGTAAAACTTTCAACAAGGTTTCGTCTTCGAACACAACCACCGAAAGTTCTAATTTACCAATAAAATGTGAATGCAATCTTAGTTGTCTTTATTGATTGTGGAAATTGACACTCTAATTTTCTGGCAAAAACAACTCTTTGGTCGCCGAATAATTTCCTTTATTCCAAAAAATGGCTTATTATTACAAACGTGGATTCATTGCATGCGACGTTGATATTTTGATAAAGCTTCTTTCCAGTGAAATGTTCTAGCAGCGATAGACCAAAATATCTTTTAGCTACATTCATGCTACAACTGTGCAATGGAAAGACGAAATCGGCGATGGATTCGCTTTGTATGCCCAAAATTCACGTTTTCCAGGGGCACTACACTCCATTGCCACTTGGCTTAGCAACGTCTAATGTGTTAAATAATATCATTAAATTTCTTCGTTTTAGCTAGGTTGAGACTGTAGACAGCGAGATGGGCCTCTCCTTAAGTCCTTGTGATGTATCTTGGACGCTCGACAGTCATTTTACAGAGAAAATTACTTTGGAAATCAATGTTACCTTTCCTACGACGCAATTGAGTCACAGTAACTATTGTGCATTTACCTACGAGCGCCGTTGCTTTCTACATCAACCAGATTCCTTTTATTGTTAAATTATTCAAACGTCCCTCCGTGATTGAGTAGAAACTAATCTAGAAATCGAGAAAATTTAAGTTGGATTCCGTCGTAGAATCGCATTATGTTTTCTTCATGCAGTATAACCAGCAAGCCTTCAATGGGAATATCAGTGAACACTTTTTTCCTTCGGTCTAGGGCCAGTCGGTCATTCCAAAATTCTTTAGTCATAAATGAGTTTAGGAGTCCCTGGTATTTGCCGTTTTCCAATTAAAAAATATAACTTTCTTCAATGAATATCTACTTTCGCGCTGTGCGCCAAGGCAAGAAGAGATTTCAGGGTAAGTTTTTCTATTGTCATTGGTTAAAAGGGTTAAAAGTGACATTCATTGTTCTTCCAACGTTCTTTCTTTTGTTACACTAAAGAATTGAGATGAAGACAAACACCTTCTTCTGGTACAATGTATGTCGTTCATAAAATCTATGAAGATTTCTACTTAATTTCTAAACTTAATAAATTCGCTTGTGTTTCAAAGAAAAATTATTTTCATAAAGTTAAACAAGAATTAAGATGCAAAGATTACCGAATTCGTCTGCGCACAAGAATCGATTCGACAGGAAAATTCACCCTGTCAAACATTTTTACGATAATCAGAACATAATTGAAAACAGCTATGGAGAAAGTATTCAACAAGTTTAGGAAGCGTACGTATTATTAACGAAAAATATTTTTCATTTCTCTTAATTGATTGGTCGCCCTGAAAAGGGCGTTTTTCATCGAATTTATTTCGATGTGGATGTTTAGGCCTTTTTCTCGGTCTTCTTTGGCAATAAAACGGCTTGAATGTTTGGCAAAACACCACCTTGGGCAATAGTGACACCAGACAGCAGCTTGTTCAACTCTTCGTCGTTACGAATGGCTAATTGTAAATGACGTGGAATTATTCTGGTTTTTTTGTTGTCACGTGCTGCGTTGCCAGCCAATTCCAATACTTCAGCAGCTAAATATTCCATTACGGCTGCCAAGTAAACTGGAGCACCAGCACCAACGCGTTCGGCATAATTGCCTTTGCGCAACAATCGGTGAATACGACCGACTGGAAATTGCAAACCTGCACGGTTCGAACGAGATTTTGCCTTTCCCTTTACTTTGCCACCTTTACCACGACCAGACATGTTGATTTATGTTAGTTTTCCGTTTACAGCACGAAACTCAACGAGCAACTGAATACGTTCATACGCATGGGAACACTCTTATATGCATGTTAATTCACCATTGTGTATGAATGGGCGGAGCCAACTCCATGAACAAACGTTGATATAAGAGTGGCACGAATATCGTTTGCATTCAGTTTCAGTGAACGTATCGTTGAGTGAACAGTGAAAATGCCACCAAAAACAAGCGGTAAAGCTGCAAAGAAAGCCGGTAAGGCGCAAAAGAACATTTCCAAGGGGGATAAGAAGAAGAAACGCAAGCGTAAGGAGAGTTACGCTATCTACATCTATAAGGTGTTGAAGCAAGTCCACCCGGACACTGGTATTTCCAGCAAGGCGATGAGCATTATGAACAGCTTCGTCAATGACATTTTCGAGCGCATTGCTGCTGAGGCATCCCGTTTGGCCCATTACAACAAACGATCGACAATTACGAGTCGGGAAATTCAAACGGCTGTTCGTTTGTTGCTGCCGGGTGAATTAGCCAAGCACGCTGTCAGTGAAGGCACCAAAGCTGTCACAAAGTATACCAGCTCCAAGTAAATGAAAACTCCGATAGTGAATGTGGATTGTGTGACCAACCGAAATAAACGGCTCTTTTCAGAGCCACCAGTAATATTCAGAAAAGCGATAAATTCATCTCAGTGCATAAATTTACATCAAGAAATGAATGATTTTGTAATACAAAATGTTGCCACATTTTGTCTATTACAATTTAACCATTCAATATTTTTGATTTTTGTACATGTAAAAATTGAAAAGAACATGACACGAAAAACAAATATGGAATAAGTGTACGACGGTCTGTATTTTTTTCAGAAGAAATTTCCGTTTGTTTCTCGAGGTATAAGCTAAGAAACTTGGCATTTTGAGCGGGACATAAGGCTGCGTTTACAATACACGGCGACATAAGCTAAGAAAGTTGGCATTTTGAGCGGGAAATAAGGCTGCGTTTACAATATACGGCGACATAAGCGCATAATGCGTAACTTTTATAAAAGATCATCAAACAGGCTCAGGGAAATGTTGATGAGTAAAAATGATGAACATTTTAGCTTACTCAGATGAATTCCTTCTATTTCACTTACAGAGAAGACAGTTTTTGTATATATTAGAAATGAAATCAATTGTTTTCAATGAAATGTTTGGTGGCCCCGAAAAGGGCCTTTTTGTGCGTCTCATATTGTGAGTCTTAACCTCCGAAACCGTACAAAGTACGTCCTTGACGCTTCAATGCGTAAACAACATCCATAGCTGTTACGGTTTTACGTTTAGCGTGTTCGGTGTAGGTAACGGCATCACGGATAACGTTTTCCAAAAACACCTTCAAAACACCACGAGTTTCTTCGTAAATCAAACCAGAAATACGCTTCACACCGCCACGACGAGCCAGTCGACGAATGGCTGGTTTTGTTATGCCTTGGATGTTATCACGCAGCACTTTGCGATGACGCTTGGCGCCTCCTTTACCCAAACCTTTGCCACCTTTACCACGTCCAGTCATTTTTCAAATGTGTAGATGCGTTCAAATCAACGAACAAATCGATACTGATGCATGCCATGAAATTCTCTCCTTTATATACACTTCTCCCCTCCACTTGAATTTTGCTAAAACTCACAAAATGCATAAAAATCGCAACTTTTTTTGATTTTCCATCTGCATTGATTGCAATTGAAGTCAATTTGTTAAAAAATTGTTTTTATATTTTACGAGAGCCGAGAAACAATAGTCAAAAGATGGTACACCGAATGGTATAAATAGAGGGGAACAAAGCGCGTCTTCATCATTCAGTTATTGAACGTTGACAAGTCAACATGGCTCGTACAAAACAAACAGCACGTAAATCGACTGGTGGTAAAGCACCACGTAAGCAATTGGCGACAAAGGCCGCACGTAAAAGTGCACCGGCCACTGGTGGAGTTAAGAAGCCACATCGTTATCGTCCTGGTACGGTAGCTTTGCGAGAAATTCGTCGTTATCAGAAGAGCACTGAACTTTTGATCCGTAAATTGCCCTTCCAACGGCTCGTTCGTGAAATCGCTCAAGATTTCAAGACCGATTTACGTTTCCAAAGTTCCGCAGTTATGGCTCTGCAAGAAGCCAGTGAGGCTTATTTGGTCGGTCTTTTCGAAGACACGAACTTGTGTGCCATCCATGCAAAACGTGTCACCATTATGCCAAAAGACATTCAATTGGCCAGACGTATTCGTGGTGAACGTGCATAAATTAATTGTTCGTCTGCATAACTTCAACAATCGGTCCTTTTCAGGACCAACACTTACTTGAAATGAAAAGCGATTTGTAGACATTTTTATAATACAACATAATGTGTGGAAGGAAATTACGAACTTTTTTTGAAGTAACATTTTGCCTCCGATTAGAAGTAAGTTGTAATTTTCTCTCTGAACCAAAAATGGTTAAAGAAGAGTCAATTCTTTTCGCCTTCAGAAAGATATTTGGGTTAACTAACTTCAACGTCTGCATTGAACGATACAATGACAATTAAATTTCTGGAAAAATTTTCAAATTCGATGCATAAGCAATTTTGCTCTACTACTGGTGAACGTTTCTGTTAAATTTGCATCTGTCGTTTTAGTGCAATAGGTATTGGGTCGTATTATTATAGAAAAAAATTAATAATTTTTCGTTATGGATTTGGTAGCCCTGAAAAGGACTGTTAATGCAAAATCGTCTTTTTTTGCACGCTTAGATAGAATTTACTTCTTTTTTGGTGCAGCTGCCTTTTTGGTAGCCACTTTTTTGGCTGGTGCAGCCTTCTTGGGCTTTGGTGTCTTTGGCTTCTTAGCTGCCGCTTTGGGTTTTGTTGATTTTTCCTTGGGAGCTTTGGCAGCCTTTGCGGAAGCTGCTTTCTTCGCTGCTTTGGCTGGGGCAGCAGCCTTTTTCTTGTCAGCAGCTTTGGAAGCACTCTTCTTCTTAGCCGGTGAAGCAGCAGCTTTCTTTACTTTAGGCTTCTTTTCCCCAACAGCTTTGGCCTTCTTCGGGGCAGCAGCAGCTTTCTTTGGTGCAGATTCAGACTTGCTTTTGCCTGTAGCAGACAACTTGAACGAACCAGATGCTCCTTTGCCTTTAGTTTGAATCAATTTGCCGCCAGTAACGGCAGTCTTTAGGTATTTCTTGATAAATGGCGACAATTTCTCGGCGTCAATCTTGTAGTTGGCCGAAATGTACTTTTTGATGGCTTGGAGTGATGAGCCACCACGTTCTTTCAAACTCTTGATGGCACTGTTAACCATATCCGATGTGGGTGGATGGGTCGGTTTAACTCGTGGCTTTTTCGAGGCCGTGGCAGTTTTTGCTTTCTTCGCCGCCGGCGAGGAAACTGGGGCAGCAACTTCGGGTGCAGTAGTAGCGTCAGCCATTATAAACGTTTGTGATCGTACTATATATAACGTATAACACGGAATGAGTGAATTACATGTAGAAATGGGTACCGACTAGCTACTAGTTCCTCACGGAAACTACCACATCCAATTCTATTAATTTGTAAAACTTTCAACAAGGTTTCGTCTTCGAACACAACCACCGAAAGTTCTAATTTACCAATAAAATGTGAATGCAATCTTAGTTGTCTTTATTGATTGTGGAAATTGACACTCTAATTTTCTGGCAAAAACAACTCTTTGGTCGCCGAATAATTTCCTTTATTCCAAAAAATGGCTTATTATTACAAACGTGGATTCATTGCATGCGACGTTGATATTTTGATAAAGCTTCTTTCCAGTGAAATGTTCTAGCAGCGATAGACCAAAATATCTTTTAGCTACATTCATGCTACAACTGTGCAATGGAAAGACGAAATCGGCGATGGATTCGCTTTGTATGCCCAAAATTCACGTTTTCCAGGGGCACTACACTCCATTGCCACTTGGCTTAGCAACGTCTAATGTGTTAAATAATATCATTAAATTTCTTCGTTTTAGCTAGGTTGAGACTGTAGACAGCGAGATGGGCCTCTCCTTAAGTCCTTGTGATGTATCTTGGACGCTCGACAGTCATTTTACAGAGAAAATTACTTTGGAAATCAATGTTACCTTTCCTACGACGCAATTGAGTCACAGTAACTATTGTGCATTTACCTACGAGCGCCGTTGCTTTCTACATCAACCAGATTCCTTTTATTGTTAAATTATTCAAACGTCCCTACGTGATTGAGTAGATATTAATCTAGAAATCGAGAAAATTTAAATTAATTAATTTTATAATCTTCGAAAAACTACGCATATTGAAATTAAAATCTGAAATAACAACACCCTTTGCTTCATAGCCCAGTAGGATTCGAACACACGCCAGCAAATATTTCTATTTACTAGTCGAATGCTCTAACCATTGATCTACCGGGACAAATTGGATTCCGTCGTAGAATCGCATTATGTTTTCTTCATGCAGTATAACCAGCAAGCCTTCAATGGGAATATCAGTGAACACTTTTTTCCTTCGGTCTAGGGCTGGGCGGTCATTTCAAAATATTTTAGTCATAAATGAGTTTAAATGGCAAATACAAGGGACTCCGTATTTGCCATTTTATAGAATATATAGAAATAGAAATAGAATATATAGAAAGAGCTTTCGGAGCTTTCACTTCCAATAGCGGGTGTCAGATTCTTCCATTCCCATGAAAAAATAGGCTCACAATTTTTGTCTTCAACATAGGGTAGCCATGATTGCTACTTTTTTATATTAAGATGAGATAAATATTTGTTTGTGACGGATTCCCAGGTCACATCTTAAAAAGTAGCCAGCATGGCTTCCTATTGAAGACGTATGAGGAATTAAGCCCAAAAAATGAACCTAACATGTTCAAATCTTTCTGTTGTATCGGCCATCCTTCTAAAGTGGTTTCGTGTGAGAAATATAGAGAGAGAGACAACTGTGAAAGGGGAAATAAAAATAATATGTTGAATAACGGTTGGATTTCACTTATTCATCCAATATTCATTGATAATTCATTATTGCCGAAGAAGAAACCGAATCCTATAACAAACTGAAAATTAAAAACGGCATCTATAAAATGTAGACGAAATTTAAAAACTCCAAAAAATCGTGTAAATTCGATGTAAATTTTTATAGTAAATGACACCTCGTGGTTATTATGGATGGAAATTCGATAATAAAAAGCATTATGGCTACTCTTTGCCGCATACACATATACGCCCGGTGTATCGGGTGATACTTTTATTCAACTAAAGTGAACGCACTCTTAAGTTGTCAATGTCATCGCTCTACGTACACAAAACAACAAAATCTACAATAGACATTCCAAAAACCCATTGATGGTTATTTGTTATTTGTTATTTATTTTGGAGATCCTAAACCGAAGCTTCTAAAATGCAAATGCCTAAAATAATGTACGGAACTGCTTGGAAAAAATCAGACACCAGTCAGTTTGTTAAGTTGGCCTTAAACAATGGTTTTAAAGGAATCGATACGGCCTGTCAACCAAAACATTATTATGAGCCTGGTGTCGGCGATGCGTTAGAAAACTTTAATCGAGAAGAAATATTTTTGCAAACAAAGTTTACGTCAATAAATGGCCAAGATCCAAAAAATTGTCCGTACGATAGAAACCTTCCTCTGGAGGAACAAATTGTCACTTCATTCGAGGTGAGTTAGAATATCCATCCATTGACAAAAATTTCTTTGGATTCTTGCCTTCAATTTAGTGAATTTTTAGACATCATTGAAAAATTTGAGAACTCACTACATCGATTCGCTTATTCTGCATGGTCCTCTGAAAAATCATAAGGAAAACATGGTTCTCTGGAGACAATTCGAAAAATTTGCCGAGAGAAAGCAAGTGAGAATGTTAGGAGTGTCAAATTTCTATGATGTGGACGAGTTTATCCATTTGTACGAAGACGCTGTTATAAAGCCCCAAGTGATTCAAAATCGATTTTACTCAGGCACAAATTACGACAAAGAAATTCGTCAGTTCTGCAAAGAAAACAGAATAATTTATCAGAGTTTTTGGACATTAACGGCGAATCCACACATTTTGGAAAATGTGAATGTGCGAAAAGCTGCCGAGAAACGAGGAGTTCCAGCAACAAGTCTTTTCTTTGCTTATTTGAGCGAGACAGGTATTGTGCCTCTTACGGGCACCAAAAATGTGCAGCACATGAAAGACGACTTGTCAGCGATGGAACTGATTTTGACCGACGAAGAGATGAGTATTTTTAGAAGGTTGGTTGGTTAAAATTTCATCGAATTTGAATGTAACTTTATATGCAATGCGGAATTCAAAAACTCGAAAAAAAATCCGGAAATCAGGACTGTTTCTTATCAGGCAAAACGAAAATCATGAAATATTTCAATAAAGGAAATGTTTTTTGTACGCAACGTCTGAAAGTGTGGAATTTTATTTTTTTTGGACCCGTACGAAGTACAAAGTTTACTATAAGACATTTTATTGTAAAATGAGGTGAATCGTCTGGAGTTGAGGAATCAGCGAAAAAAAATATCTGTCTGTCCGTCCCGTCATTTTTTTTCTAAGCGGCTGCACGATATACGACAGCAGATGGTTTATCGTCTATATTTGCTCAACTATGCAATATGGAGATTTACTGTCGAAGGCAAAGTTGTAGAGAACAAAAGTTAAGAGAAAGGCGTTTTTCAGTGTTTTAAGTTAAAAAGGGACAGTTATGCGATATGACCACTTCTAGAATTGCTAGTGATGACTTATATCTCTGGAACGATGGCATTTAGAAATAATAAAAATTCAATTAATTGAACATTTAACTGAAGCGCAGAACACGGCGCATTGAAGCAATAATGGAAGACTGAGTTTAAATATTCCAATTTTTAAATTATGCCAATTAATTTTTTAATTATCCTACCAAGGTTTCGTGAACTGTGTTGTCGTCATCAGGGGTAGGTATAAACCGAGCCAAACGCCAGCCAAAAAAGTGCGCCGCCGCCATCGAAAGTATTTTCGAAGTGCGCCGATTTGAGCCGCCACCGAAAGTAAGAAAATTGCATCGCAGCCGCGGCGCCGTCCTATTTTGATCAGCGCATTCAATATTAATGAAATTAAATTCAACAATTAATTGAAACACTTGAGACAATACGAGAAGCAAAAATTATTAAAAACAAATATGCTCGGTCCACATATTCAATAGACAGTTTAGACAGTTTTGTGTCTCCAATCTTTAAGCAGGGCGACAAGGACGATATATCCAATTACAGATCTGTGTCGATAATGTGCGCCGTTTCTAAAATTTGCGAGCGACTTGTATTCAACATGTTGTTTGAATCCGTGAAAGATATGATCGATCAACCTCAACAAGGCTTTTTTGCTGGTATATCAACACAATCGAACCTGATGGACTATGTGTCAACAGTGGCGTATGAAATTGTGAATGGTGGTCAGGTGGACACAATATATACGGATTTCACTAAAGCTTTCGTTCGATAAAGTGGATCACAATGAATTAATCAAAAACTGGTAACTTTTGGTTTCAGCGAGAATTTGCTGCTATGGTTCAGGTCATATTTGAGTGATAGGTCGCAATTTGTAGTCATCGGTGGTTCAAAGTCAGAAAGAATAGTGCCAACATCCGGAGTGCCTCAAGGTTCAATACTGGGTCCATTTTTATTCATACTTTTTTATTAACGACCTTTTATCTTCGCTATCATCTTGTTACGGATTCGCGGATGACGTCAAATTATATAAATCTGTCAAGAATAAATATGATTGTGAAATGTTCCAAGACGATTCGGATAAAATAGCGAGGTGGTTTATTGAAAACAAAATGTTACTGAATCTTAAGAAATGTGCCGTTTTATCACTTACTCACAGTATCAACAAGATAATTTTCGATTATGGTCTGGATAATGTGATAATTGATAGAGTTTCGTCTATCAAGGATCTCGGAGTTATTATAGACGACAAAATATCGTTCACCGAACATGTCGAGATGATCTGCAGGAAATCTTTACAAATGCTTGGGTTCATTTTCCGTTGTGGCAAATACTTCCGTCGTAAGTCAAGTCTACTGTCACTTTACAATGGACTCGTTCGAAATTGTTTAGAATATTGCTCATCGGTTTGGAGTCCAGAATATAACAACGCTATTGACCGAATTGAAAGAATTCAAAAGAAATTTACAAGAATGTTTTATTATAAATTCAATTTGGAACATTCACGTCCTCATTATGATGTACGATTGCAAAATCTTAAGATGCACTCTTTGGAATCCATGCGGCTGGAAAACGATGAAATCACACTTTTCAAAATCATACATAACTTTATTGATTCAAAATCGTTAAAGCAACGCTTATCGTATCATAGACCGATCAGAATCACTAGACGCAATCAGTTCCCAACCAATAATAACCAAGTGAATGACCATCGGAATCAAGTATTCTATCTACCTAAGATGTCAACAAATTACGAAGCCAATGCACCTATAAATAGAATCCAAAAAA
>WJQU01000785.1:0-21763 GCA_029228625.1 Pseudolycoriella hygida | reverse complement strand
ATCACCGGGAAAATATGGAATCTTCGCCGTAGTTCCTCAGAAAGCATCTCGTGTGGCTGTAAAACCATTAAAGGGGATTATGAAAGCCGCCCTTGCCTTGGGCTACCAAGAGCATGGTTTTGGTTTTGGTTTTGGTTCTGTTTATTCCGAAGCCAGGTAAAATCAGTTTTGACCAGCCTGGCTCGTACAGATAAATTAGCTCACATCCTTCGTCTTGAAGACGTTAGAAAGATTGTGTGACCGGTATATTAGAGATGTGATTTTGAAATCGAAGCCGCTGCATAAGAATAAGCACGCATATTTGTCAGGCAAATCAACTGACATGGCTCTTCACCAAGTTGTACATAACTTGGAGAGGAATATGACACATGAAAAGCTCATGTTGACCGATAAGGTGGATAATGGCAATGTTAAGTAACAGACTGCTTTCAGTGAATCTTTTTGGATAGGTGGCGTTCTGCCACCTATTCTGTGGAATATTACTGTTGACGAAGGTGAATGGAGCTGGATGCGTCGCGATAGGATTCGCAGACGACATAGCGCTGTTAATTTCAAGTGCTTTTGAAAAAGTTTTAGAACAGCTCATGCAAAGAATATTCAAGATGGTGGAAGAGTGGTGCAAGGAAACCGGTTTGTCTGTTAACCCAGACCACATTCAGGAAAGAGTAAATAGTGTAGAGCAATAGTGAGACCAATACTATGCTACGGTAGCATGTTATGGTCTCATTGCGCTGCAACACCTTCTGTGTGTAAGAAGTTCACAAAACTGCAAAGACTGGCATTACGCGAGTAATGACGTCGACACCAACGGCAGCATTGGAAGTATTTCTGTCGCTGAGTCCGATAAGCTTGTTTATTAAAGAACAAGCTGGTTTGACAGTAGCGACACTATACAGAAACGGACACTGGGAAGCAGCAGACAGAAGTATGGGACACGCACGAATCTTAGTCGATTTGATTAAAGAGTTCAAGGAAACTGAGATGCCTAGTGACCATATGGAAACAGTTTTCCGGTTTGAAAGGAAGTACGGGACGGCTGTTCCGACCGGGGCAGAGTGGGTGAATGGAAGATGTCCAAATGTTGGAAGTGTGACCGTGTTCACAGACGGATCTAAAACTGAAGAACGAACTGGATCAGGGATATACTGCAGGGAGCAAGACATTCAAGTCTCTGTTCCTCTGGAAATCACTGCTACAGTCTTCCAATCTGAGGTTATTGGTATCAGCGATTGTTGTCGCATTTTGTCGGAAAAAGGGCTGACAAATGAGAAATTAGTTATATGCACAGATAGCAAATCAGCAATTGAAGTCTTATCCTCGTGTAAGTTGTCAGCTAAATCTGTTCTTAGATGTAGCGATGACCTGGAGACTTTGTCAGAAAACGAAAAGTTTTTCTGGTTTGGGTACCAGGTCATTCGAACATCGAGGGAAGCGATAAGGCTGACGAATTGGCAAGAAAAGGCAGCCAGGCAGGAATTATAGGACCAGAAACGACTATCGGATTACATCTGGCGAATCTTCTTAGAAAAAAAGCTGAGGAGTAACACCAGATATGGTGGGAAAACCTTCAAAACTGCAGGTGAAGCACTACTAAATATCTCCTTGGATTAGACAGGAAGAAGCTTAGGATGATGATAGGAATGCTTACGGGTCATAATAGTCTAAGATACCACTTAAATAAGATGGAACTTAGGATGACCCTAACTGTAGAAGGTGTGGAGACGTACCTGAAACGGCTAAGCATTTCCTTTGTAACTTTGCAGACTTAGAGCGTTTCAAGACGTTTGAAGACGCAAAACTACAACTAAATGATGTGTTATCTTTCGTAACAGATAGCAAGTGGCTGAATCTTCTTCTTCTTCTCTTCTTTCGTAGCCTTTATGATATCCACTGCTGGATGTAGGCCTCCCCCTTAGATCGCCAGTCTTCCCGGTCCATTGCCACTTGCTGCCATCTGGTGCCCCACATGAACGATTAGGTAACCAACCCTACTGTAGTAGTATGGGTCACTTAGCAGAAGGATGAGGGGGGCTGTCTTCGGGTAGTATCTTAACGTTACGTAAAGAGAGGGCCGAAGGCAGCTAGGCGCTATCAAGACAGGATGGCGACTCAGCGTGGTGGCGGATGATCTCAATAGCAAGAGACAACGGCAGCACGTACAGTCCTAGTTAGTTGGACTACTATCACTCACCAACCCGCAGTGACCAGCGTGGTGTTTTATTGGCTAAAACCCCCCCGAAATGATTCGACAAAGTGGCTGAATGCGCCGCCATAATTGGAGCGACATCAGCATCATTCTGATCACAATCTATAAAGACAATAGTAATCACCATCATTTTTAAAAATCATCACCAGAAACGACGACAATAGCCACAACCACATCGAAGAGCGTGACACAATGGGCCCAAAAGGGAAGGCCTCAGTGTCATTTTTCACTTTGTGATAATTGAATAATCATTGTGAAAATACTTTTCTAATAAATTAATTATTCCCGGAAAAACCTTCCTGAGAAGTCTTTTGCTTAAAGCAAAACCTGTCGTGCATTCATTATAAAATGACTTTATTTAAACACTTCGAACTTATTTACCACCAGTTCACTGTATAGCGTTTTGATTTCACAAGCGAACTCCAAAAAAAGATTGCTCTTCGAAATATCGTAAGATGCACGGGAGTTATATATAACGTATAACGTGCGGAGTTTTGTTAGTTTTTTTGCGCAATAAAATGTTGGATGTGAGTTTCCGTATATTTTGGGATGAAAGTGCTCTTTAAGCGACACTTCACAAGAGTACACACTCTGCTGAGGGAATAAGGGGGAAGAAGGATTCGACATGCTTGAAGTATAAAAACATTCATAGCGCCAATATAATTTTCCATAGCTGCAGCGATTTTTTTATATAGTACCAATAAATGAACTAGATGAAACTGACGGAACAAAACTACTTATGAAACGGAACAAATAACATTTTACTTCACTTTTGTTAATTATCTTCACTCAGGTTGTAATAATAACTGAACCTATGTTCACGCAATGTTTGATTTTCGCTATAAAAGGCGAACATTTGTCTGCTTCAATCACTCTCTTGAGTCATCTGGTTGATGACTAGCCGTTTCTAAACGAAACTTTGTGTTTACACTCAGGTTATGAAAACATTAGCACCAAAGTTTCGTGATAATTTTTCATAGCTGTTTCGGTCTTTGCTAACAGTACCTATAAATGAATCTTGAAAAATTATGTCTATAGCTCGAAATTGAAACTCAAAACTTTCTCATGCATTTATAATTGAAATCATTACGAACTAGTGACACAATCAGATAAATAAATACAATTCAGTAAAAAAGAACAAAAATTCAGAAACAAGTGTTAAAATTCTTTTTAAAATATTAAACAACGTTGTTTTTTAAATTGTAATGTGAAGCAACTGAAAATAAATCGCCTGAAGTTATATATCGCTTTCATCACTAGATGAGTCCGCACAGTCAATAGCGTCCCAGGCGAACTGTGTACGAATCTTCGGCATTTTAATTTGATGTCGTTCGTACCACAGGAAACGAATAACTGTAGTCGAATGGCTACAGGTTCCCAGTGTCCTTTCGCCGTTTTTGCAAGTGCAATATAACCCTTTAATAGCCTCATAGCCGCTTAAACTTTCATCGAATTTAACCCAGGCGTCGGTCGTGAGATTTTAACTTACTAAATCGTGATTGAATTCTCGCTCTTATAATATCTTTATTTTCACGATGAATAAATATACCGAAAGAAGAATCCTCTTTCAAATGATTAGCAATGTATCTTTCTGCAATTTTGATCTGATATGTGCCGACTGTAATTCTCTTCAAATCTTCCATCGACAATCTGGGAAAATCTAGAACAGACGTTGCAGAAGCTCTCTCCCAAGATTTAGTCATGCGCTTTAAGCCCAGCTTTTCAATTTCCTCTTTAAGTTCATTGATTTCGGGTATTTCACCAGCACAAACTTCTGAAATTATGTCGTGAAACTGACAGTTCTTCGAAAGAGGTGGAAAATACGCGTTGATGATAGCGCAAGCTATACGATTGAATCTCATGATCTTCGGTACGTAAGTACCTTCGATCATGTGCTTGAAAAATGTAAAAACGTTTTTGACTCTTGCATTGACGGCCTCGACTACCCACCGGAACATCGTTAACTTTGTAGAATAAAAGAAATAAAAGTAAACGAAATGTGCATTGCTGTTAGGCTCGTACGAAAAGAAGCAAACAAAGAAATAGAGTTTAAGTATTTTATGTTGGCATTGTAAATTAGTAGAGGTAAGGTTGTCATAAACAACTCGATAGCGTAGTGGTTAACACGTCTGCTTGCTACTACGAGATCGAGTTGCCAGTGCGTTGGTTCGAAACTCAACCGCAGACGGATTTGTACCGATTGTTAGATTTGTAAACAAAACAAAGCTGATTGAATCGTTCAGGTCAAGTGAAGTTGAGTGTAGTGCCATCGTACGGCTTACCGGAAAAAGGCATTGTTGGGAGAACCGGTATTCTACTCCTACTAGTTTCGCTCCTCGTTACATCTCATAGATGGCGCTGAGTTTGTCGCATAGGTTACCACTGGCACAGTAAAACTTTCCGGTAATGAAAGGATCTCAAACCACAAACAGCGAAACTAATAAATAATGATCTAGCTTCTAACCCTTAATGGATTGTAAGGCAGATTATTATTATTATTATATTATTATTATTATTAAGGTTCCCATAAAACCTTTTGAAAGCTTGGGGAGTGAATTGCAGAAGTATTAAATTCCTACGCCAGTTGCACACAGTAGTTTTCGCCATAGTGAAAATGTTATTTTTGCAACGAATCTGCACGCACGTACTAGAATTCAATCTAACACGACAGGTAGGAGATCTTCCGTTCATCATATAAGTGACGTGAACCTTACATTCCTTATCTGGAACACCAAGAACCAGGAGCAGTCAGGACTTTTTTCAATATGCGGTAATCGCATCGACGCTTCTTATACGATTCCAAGCAATGCCGAGTAACTTCCTCGAAAACCCAGGAGAGGAAAGGAAGCCCAAACGGAACGTATGCGAAGCCGAAAAGAGACAAATATTTCGGGGAAAGGTGGTGCAGTACTCGCTAACTCACGTTGTGACTGGAACAAAGCAAGTCGCAAGTCTCGTGAGAGCTATTGTACGGGAACTAGAGAGATTTATTGGATCCAAGACAAGCAAGTTTTGATTTTTGCTGAAGAATGTACTGTGGTATGACTAAAAGATGGTACTCTACCAATTTTCAGGTAGAGACATGACTGTAGTCAGGATCAGTCCAACGGCTAAAACTGAAGGACTGCTCTTGACGTCCTGTTGCCAGATGCAGCGGATTGTCCATACAAGGACCTGCTGATCGAGGCGATTAACTTCTCGAAGGAAAATAATGCTTCGAAAATTCTAGGTTGTGATGCAAACGCTCACCACACTGTCTGGGGAATCTTGGATACGAATCCGAGAGGACCCTTGCCTCTTTAATTCACAACTGACTTGTCAACAGTTTCGCTAACGTTGACCTTTTCGGAGCTCATGTGTTTACGCTTTAGTCTAGTCACGCCTGGTCAGGTATAGGAACCCGAGGAATACGAACTCGGAATAGTTCAGGAACTCTTTTAAACAGTATATCGAGACAATTCTGTCAACCCGAGGAATGCGAACTGGGAACAGTTTAGGAGTTTTTTAGGCACTACATCGAGACAAGTCAACAGTCATTCTGAGTTCATCTGTTGAATCGGAAGAAGCTGTGAAGATCGTCACATCACTGGTGACAGAGGCATATAAGAGGAATGGCAAGGTCTGGAATAGAGCCAGGACTACGACACAAGACTTAGATTGAGATGCGTATAAAACCTCTCAGAAAGGTGTTCTTGTTTAGGGTGATGGAAATGTGCAGAAATGGAGCACGTTCCAGATTACGCCAGAATTCGCAAGATCCAGTTAAAAAACTCGAAGCGGCTTCCAGATTCTTTGTTGAGGCGGGGAGGAAGCTTTACGAGTTGCAGCAACAAAACAGCTGATCATGTTCTCGAGGCTCACCTTCCACGGGAAAAACGACGCTGAAGAACCGGATTCATCTCCTCCATCGGAGCAGGGCTGGCTTCTGGCGAACCGTATCGTCACAGTGGACTATCGGGAAGTTCATACTAATTAAATCAGCGGGCAATGGTTTTGAAAGAGAGCGAAGAAATTCTAATAGAGTCTCTTTGTACGGCCCTGCGCCGTCGGGAAACGGTTAAGGTTACATTCCTACCAAAATAGGGTAAACCGGGTAAGCCTTCGCATTTGCCCTCACAATTGTTTTCGGCCTGATTCTTACGTCTTTTGTGTTACAGACATTAGAGAGATTGATAGATCTTTACATCAGAGATGAAGTTCTTTTGAAGTACCCGCTGCATGTGAAAATCAGCACGTCCATCACATAGGAAAATCCACAAATTCTGGCCTGCACAGTCAAGTGTCTAAGGTGAAGAGATCGTTTGAGGTAGGAGAGGTGGTAAGGCTAGTTTCGGGGTATTTTTAGGATGTTCTCAAGGGGATACTATCCCCGATACTGTGGAGTATAGTCGTCGACTCCCTAATCAGGAGGCTAAACGACGAGTGTATTTTCGCTCAAGGGTACTCCGACGACCTGACAATTCAGACGAGGGTTAAGTTTCAGAGTACGCTTGGGGATCGGATGACCAAAGAGATCCCAAGGCTGGCAAGACACGTCTTCCATCGAAGTGTTGATGGCCGTACCGCCCATCCATGTGGCTTTAAAGACGAATGCCTTAGCTGCAGCGGACAGAAAGCTGATCACTTATCGAATCTTTGATAATCCCAGGTACCGGATGAAGCCGGAGGTTAGCATCATGAGGCGATTCGAATATGTCATACACGGTAGGGCAGAATAACTAGATGGCCTACCAGGGGACGGGCTCGGGTGCTTCATTGATGGCTCGAACACCTCGGTTGGTACAGAAGTGCTCTCTCTGGATCCAGAGGAGGAAAAATGGTGCGAGCTGATCACAAAGGAAGAGCGTATACATCTGCTCCGATCAGGGTACTCATGTTACCCGTCACGACATCTATGCTTAAGCTGAGCTAAGCTCAAGGAATAGGGAGAACTCCAGAATAGGGATTGCGTCCCTTTTTCACAATACCGTCATTTGGTGTTAGAAATCTCAATACAGGTATTTTCGGTATTGGAAGGACGAATAAAAAATTGATATCTACTAACAATATTTTAGCAAAATTCGTTTAAAAATTGTAAATCGAGGAACTAACAATGGAACTCATCATTCATGTCACCAATGATTAAAATCCGACGAACGATAAGTAGTACTAGAGATATTTCCGTCATTCGTCCCAATTCTAGAAGTGGCTAAATCCCAAGATTGGGACATTTTTTGGAAAAACCTGGAAGACATGTTAACGAAAATGTAATTCTCTGAAACTTTAAGTAACCTTCTAACTGTCACAGTTCGAGAGACACAAATCTTTTCTCGTGAAGATCGATATCGGGTATTGGGTTTTCTTGGTATTGCGACCCCAATTCTGAATAGGGGATTTTCTGCGGCTTGATTGCCTAAAGTAGGGTATCAACGATGTATTTACGATATGTACCGCAGAAAAATTTTTTGTTTACAACGTCATTCTACGTATTTTTATTTTTTAAAAATAGCAAAAGAGATTGTGAGCTTTTCAAAGTTCATATTATTTTACTTAAACTCTATTATTTTGTTATAGTTCGTACGAATCTTGTTTTAAGTTTATTCATATATTGCCAGAAACCCTCAAAAAAAATATATGCAAGGGACCCGTACGCATCAGAATAGATGTGGCGAACTCTTAAGCATACACAATTACGTCCACATTAAATTGAAAAACCCGCAAGAAGCAAAAACCTCTCCAAATCTTTAAAATATGTAGAGCCAACCTAGAGCACTTACGAGAGGCCTCTGACCTATGCCTCCATGGACAAAAAAGTTTTCCTCTTTTTAGGAGGAATAGCGTGTAGGGTCTCGTAGCGTGAGTTTGGCCCAAACTAAGGACACTACAGCTCGAGCCACTCAACAAATTTTCACTAATTAATTTTCGTGATTTTCTGATGTCTACATCTTTCAATCAAAACCTTGAAGAGCGATTTCCGTTCTAATTTCGCAGCGATATAAGTAAAAAGATCCGCAAACCTTCGTGGTTATTTGACCACTTTTTGACCGTAACTTCGAAAGTTTACTAAAATTCAATCCTTTAATCAATTTTTTGATTATATTTCAGGATAAGATTTACCCGATTTATGTTGAAAAAAACACGTTAGGCCCAAGTAGAGATTCAGTTTTATGGCCCTGGCTGAGTGCAAAAACTCAAAACTAAAAAAAGTTTCTTCCATAAATTATCAGGCATGCCCAGACCTTTCAAACAAAAAATGTTTTTCCAAAATCGGAAAATATTTACTCGAGTTATGTACAAAATACCAAAAAAGCACTTAAATGGCCCTAGCTTCTCGGCCCTTGGGCCGACAGTGCCCAGATTCAATCCCATGTAAGATATTCCGATTACCTTTCAGAGAAAAAAAAAGTTTTTGAAAATCGGTTGAGTTTTACTCGAGTTATTGCGGTGACGGACGGACGGACGGACATTTTTTTTATTGCTGATTCGTCATCTAAGGACCATGATCGATGCTCCCCTTCTTCTCCCGGGTCGATATTGGGGTGGTTACAAACGTCGAAGTAAACGCGTAAGACCCCTTTTCGAAGAACTTCGTTCTTCGTACGGGTCTAATTATTTCTGTTCAGCAGGATTTACTTTTAAACGATTATGCGACGAATGCTTAAAAATCTGCAATTGAACTAACCTTTCTTGATGTATTTGCTTCATCACAATTGAAATGCGTACTTTTACCAGCAAGTAAACTTGGCATGAAAACTGAATGCCCATTCTCCACAGTTTCATCAACGATGTCCCGGTAACCTCTATCGAATAGAAAATAGTCGTCCTCTTCAAGAAACAAGAACAAATCTGAGTTTTTATAATGATGACGAATATTTGCGACGTCATTATTTTTTGAATCACAGAAATACGGTCCTGCCGCTTCTAGGATATATCCATCAGGGAAGACTATATATAGAGGCTTGAGTAAATTGCGTTTTTTATGTGCCGAATACGTCTTTCTTTGCAACTCAAAATCTGCGGGCTTTTCGATGTAATTATAAGTTCCGTCAGCAATCAAACACAGTCGAGACTCTGGCTGCTTTAGTACCTTTGATGTTATCTGGATTGAATGCTTTTTAAGAGCATCATCTCGAGTGATGTGATGATAACCAAGGTAATGTGGTACGAAGTGCTCCTCCAAAGCTAACGACACAGAGTTAATGGTCTGACTCACCACTTGTTGAGTTGTTGAAAAGTTGTGCGCAATGATTTCTTGCTTCATGTTATTTCGCAGCAGTAAAAGGAACATGGCTAGAGCCGTGCGTAGCGATCTAGTAAATGTGTTTCTCATTCCTGTAAAGCAAATTATTGAATGAAAGAAAAACTATCGGCACTGCTATTTGTAGATAAGTGACGACCAGGCCCCGCTGAAAGTTGTCTCAGCTAAGGTGCAGGATTCTAGGTGATCATGAGATCAGACCTCCGGATTAGCCGTAACTAGAGTTGTATGTACTGCATAAGTTCTTGGTGGGTACTTTATGGTGGGTAATTTATGAATGATGAACGGGGAAAGAAACAAAAAGGATCAGTAGATCTGTGTTTCGCGGCTCAATACTGAGCCGTCCCAAATCTGATAAATGTAAAATATCCCCGCTCTATGGCGAGCTAGATTACACCTTAAAGGCGGCAATACATGAGTAGGGATGTGACTAGGGTTCCCTTTGCTGAAACTATCACCCCTCGATACTTATATAGTTTTTCATTGATTACTGTCGGTAAAACGGTCGCATAACAGTGTCACACTGTAATAGATATAATATCACAGCGCTACTTTTAACATCGTAACGCGTGATTCTGAAGTCGTTATGTGTGACGTTGTGATGTATGATATTGTTACCAACAACCGCAAGATTCCCACATGTTTTTGCAGAGCATGCCTCGGGAACCATTTCAGCAGTTAACTGTTCAAAAGTCAATTATCTGGCCAACTATTTTTGCAATACAGTGTTAATCAAAGAGCCTTGAACAAATAAATCTAAACTAATGAACTTATGTAGGAATATAGTATTTAGCGCCAGCATCATCGGAGGTAAAACAAGGACGGAGATTTATGTGACTCCTGCATTGCAAACGATGCTTATACGACAATTTTCAGATGAAGACACAACCGTGGCTAGGATCACCAGTCCGATTAAACTTATGTGTCCGATTAAACTCGTATCACACGGTTTGGGGAAGCACGGGAATTAATCCGAGGGGAACTTTATTGCTGCAGTTCATAGCAGATAGAAGCCCTAGTATATTGAACAGAGGCAATATGCCCACGTTCATCACTAAGAATCCAAAAGAAGTTCTGGATATAACCCTTGCTTCTGAGAGTCTAGTGAGTCAAATCGATTCGTTACGAGTCTCTCTGACGCACAGCTTCTCAGATCATAGAATTATACGATTCAGTCCGAGAGAGTCAGGTTCAGGAATTCCAGGAAAACAAACTGGGAGCAGTATAGGAATTTCCGCAAGTAGCGCGTAGAATACGAACTAGGGAAAGTAATGCTGAGATCTTCGGCGGAACTCAACAGCGAAGTAAATAGTATTACGTGGCGGCTGACGAAAGCATATGAATACTCATGTCCAGAGGTGAAGGCTGTTCGTGGGAAGGACGGAAAGCTGTGGAGCGCGGAGGTTGAGAAAGTCAGGCTATGTGCCAGGAAGTCGTTGAACATAGCTATGAGAACCGAGCTTTAAGCTGACTGGCCAACGTACAGAGCAGCTTAAAAACCTTTCAAGAGAGTGGTTCGTTCGAAAAACAGAGAGTCATGGAAAACATCCTGCACGGATATGAAACATATCCCAGATTACGCCAGGATTTACAAAATCCTTGCTAAAGATTCCAGACTGCAGTTTCATGACTAAAGGAGTGGAGACGGCAATGCACCTTTTTGAAACCCACTTCCCAGACTGCAGTCTAATAAACCCGAAGCCAGATCACCAGATATCTTCCTCCCATATTGTCATTGTGGACAAATTGAAATGGACCATTCAGAAATTTAAGCAGTACACTATCGAAGGCTCGGAATCTGAATTGACCTGAAACATGATTTTATAAAATCTGACCTGACCTGAAATGACGTGACCTGAACCGACCTGAAACCTGAATAATGACCCGGATCTAAAAAAAAGGACATTCTTCTGCAATATGGCCACATCAGGTCAAAATCAAGTTCAGGTCAGGTAACGTCAGTTCGATTGACCTGACC
This sequence comes from Pseudolycoriella hygida, assembly GCA_029228625.1. NCBI lineage: Eukaryota > Metazoa > Arthropoda > Insecta > Diptera > Sciaridae > Pseudolycoriella > Pseudolycoriella hygida. The sequence goes on along the minus strand of WJQU01000785.1, from coordinate 10,342 downwards.
TGACCCGAATTTTCAGATGATTTTTTTACCGCAGTCGACCTGTTTCGAGCATTACGGGAAAACCATCTCACCTCACAGCTAGGCATTTCAGACCAATCAGCCTAACGTCATTCATTCTGAAAACGTTAGGACTGTTGATAGATTTCTATATGAGCACAACAATCAGCACGCCTGCCAAGCGGACAAGTCCACCGACTCTGCTCTGGATAAGCTGGTGGCGAAGGTGGAACAGTCAGTCGTGAGCAGTGTAGTGGCTCTAAGATGTTTTATGGACATCGAAGAGGCGACAACACGAATTTTGAGAGCGCTGATTGACAGAGGCGTGGGGTGGGACAACCATGTGAGTTGGATAAGTAGCAAGCTCAGAGACAGAACAGTCGAAGCTGACGTGTGTGGTCATAAGACTAGTCTCTGTGTAGCTAAACGTTATTTACAAGGTGAATTTCGATCACCGACACTATGGTGTATGTTAGTGGACTAGAGACCGGTGTGCATCTGCATCACTGGGGCTATGAAAACCACAGCCACCACAGCTATGGAAACGCTGCTGAATTTACCACCACTGGACATAGTGGTGAAAGCGATAGTTTTTGCCACTGTGGATAGATTGGAGCAGAACGGCATGTGGACACCGTACTTTCGAACTGGACATGGAAGAATTGCCAGAATTATTTCTGACCCGATTTTTGACATGCCCAGGGATCGAATGACGGCATTGACTGACTTCACGAAACGATTTGACGCTGCAATTCCGAGCAGAGAAGACTGACAAAACAGATCTGTCCAGTAAGTATATTCTCCGAACAACAAAGAAGGAAATTGATTCCATTTTGGTAAATTAGCTAACGTCTTCTAAGCTGAAGTCTTTGCTGCACTCACGGGTGCCCGCGAGGAACTTATGGTGCATTACGCATTACGCATGGGAAGGCATTCTTATTTGTTCGGTCAGTAAGCAGATGATTGAAGCCCTTATGTCGCCAACAACGACTTCCAGGTTGGTTAAGGAGTGCAAGGAATACATGAAACGGGAGGGACTGAAATATAAGGCCACTCTGGTCTGGGGTCTGGGTATCGGGGTACTCCGGTGTGGAAGGAAATGAGAAAGCAGATAGGCTAGTTAAGGTGGGCTCTGCGGTTCTTACAGATGGTCGTCTAGAACCTTATTTGCCCATATCCCAGTTGGAGGATTCGGTGATGTATGAACATGCAAGGCGCTGGGAAGCGTACGAATGAAGTGCTCTTACGAAGCTCTCTTTCCCGAAACCTAACTCTAAGTAGGCTAAATCTTCGCTCGGAGTGAACAGTAGTCGCATCAGGAGAGTGGTAGGAGCTATCACTGGACATTGCAGTCTGAACGGGCACATGAAGAAGTTGGGTTTATGGGCCACTACCGGCAAAATCTGTCTACCCTAATGAATGTAAATAGACAAATGTTTTATGTGCGCTCTGACTGAAGGAGTATTCATATATTATGCCATTCATTTTTCACCGGGGCCCTCTCCGTAACTGTAACTTAAAATGTGACCTGTCTATAAGAGGCCTGGACATCATTTTCAAAATTTCTTACCCTTTAAATACTGCAACAAGTCATCAAAACTTTCTCCTGCTTCAGGTCTCCAATCTTTTGGAGTGCTTCTGCGGTAAACTGGTTCGATTCAGATAAATGTTCCTCGCATGATCGATTCGCTTTAGGTACATAACAACGCATTTCAAACCAAGCCTGTTGAATAGCCTTCCACGGTATTGCTTTTCTTCCATTTTTTGATTGGCAAATGGAACAACGAGACTGTGTTGTTTTAATCCCGTGCAATTTTATCGTATCACATGAAGCAACCACTGGTGACGGGCCTGGAGTTATTGGTTCAGAATCGATTGAGTTTCCAAGAGAAAACAAATTCAGTCCAAACTCTTCTTATGAAATATTCAATCCGGAAAGTTCGGCTGAAGGAATAGCAACTAGTACAAGAACTATTTCATATAAATGGTTCAAACGTATGATGGAATCGTCGTGTCTTTCTATCTTTAACCGTTTCTACCTGAATTTTGTAGTTAGCTAATTGAACTACTAAAACGAGAGAGCCTCACAAATTCTGATTATTGAGTAGCGGTACCTACTTAATTTTAAGGCTTCGGCTGACAGTCTGCTTGTGCAGCAAAAGCTCGGTTATTATGATGTCTCGCTGAGAGACCTCCGCTGGGTCTGGGATGGAGAAACCTCCATATGGCCTAGCTGTGGAGGACTTTTACTGTTGCAATAGCTTATCATGGAGCTGTAGCTACTTTATGTGAAGGCTATGTCCGTCAATTCGTGCACGTTTCCTCGGCCATTCACTGGGGAGGCTTTCAAGGTCTCCCTTGCGCGGTATCCGGAAGGTCTCCGTTTCGAGGCCTGGCAAGACTTCTGGCAGAGCTTCCTGGCGAGACCTCGGTGAGTGCCTCCGGCGGAACTTTCGCTTTATCTCTTAAATTAGACTTGATAAAATTGATTCTTTGTCATCCCAACCTTTCAATACCCACCCATGTCAATTGTTTATTGATCAAATTGCTCCCGATAGTGTGAATCAGTGAAATGTTGATCGCTTGATCGATTCTCTTTAGGGGTAATAAGGAAACTCGCGTCGCACGATTAACAACGACTCGAAAAATGACATTTTCCTTATGCAAAATGTGTCATTTTTACATCATTGTGAAGTACTCCACTACCTACACTAAATCAAACGATAATGTTGTAGAAGTCCTCATGCAGGCGCATTTTCCAGGGACGAAATCAGTCGAGGCAGTCGTACCGCAGCCATGTGTAACCACTTGGAATCTTGCGGAAACGATTGTCAAGAACATAAGGCTAAAATGGTCTATTAGCTCATTCAAGTCGCCTGGAAGAAACGGAATTTACCCGATAGTGATGCAAAAGGCATCGAGCGAGATAATGAAACCCTTGAAAAGATTTTACAAGCCGTAGTGTTAATGAGATATATACCCAAGTTATAGAGAAAAGTATTGGTGAATTTCATAGCAAAACGTGGTCGTGATACGTACGACCAGGTAAGCTCATACAGACCGATAAGTCCCACATCTTTCGAGCTGAAAACACTAGTCGTGGGACAGATACATAAGTGACGTTATCTTGAAGCTCAAACCTTTTCACACGAACCAACATGCCTATCAGGCAGGAAAATCAGTAGATTCGGCTCTCCACCAGGTGGTTTTTAACTTGGAAAGGACGATGGAATCTGAAAGGAAAACTCTGGCAACTTTTCTGGACCTTGAAGGGGCTTTTAACAAGGTCACTTTCAGAGCAATTAACGCTGCTTTGAGAAGATTCGGTATAGAAAAAATGCTGACAAACAAAGTCAGGTATCTTCGAATCATTCTCGATAGCGAACTAAGCTGGAGATAGCACACTGAGGAAAGAGAGGAGCCTCAAGCTATCAGTTCTGTATTGGAATTTGGGGCCATACTAATTTACGGCTGTATGGTTTGGGCACCACGAACTGAATTAAGGTGTTCAGCGGTATTTTCGGCTGACTGTCTTCAGAGTATTCTACAAGCTACAGCTTAGTTTCTACTCTGCAACTCTGGCATTGTGCCGTAGTAGCATAGTGGCCAAGGCGAAGATATCACCCGCCTGGCTTTAGAAAGTATGATAGTAGTCCGGATGGTGACGAGTTGGATATCTATTACGCTCTCTACACAACGGGTATACTATATTCTACTTTCTAAGGCCAGGCGGGTCACTTCGCCTTCGCCTTGGTCACTATACTACAACGGCACTAGGGCAGACTTGTGGATTCACCTATCTGATAAGCATGCGATTTCACATGTAACAGGTTAAAGGGAATCAGGACAGAATTTCACATCTGATGTAGGCACATAGCGCTAGGACCTGCCCGGTTTCGGTGTGAAAGTTAAATTAACCATTTCGCAAGCCGGCAGGATGTGATCAATCCATCAGGCAATGCAGGGATTTAATGCGGACTTGTATTCCCTGAGTTTCCATATAACCCACTTTACTTTGTCCATTGAGACATATCGGCTCATCAGTGCATTCTTTCCCGTCACTGAAGACCGGAAAGAGGGGAATGAAGAAGGTTGGTACTGCCTTAACTCGTAAAGAGATCCTGATAACAGCCTCGAATCCTTAGCCAAGATCTTATGGATTTTAACGAAATCCGGAACGTACCACATTTCCGAACAGAAGTATTTCTCTCTCGTTCTCTCGTCTTTTGCCTGTTTGTGGTCTTTTGAGCTGCTCTCTGCAACACTTCAATCTCATGACTTTAGAACTTGCCGCTTATCCTCTACTGTGACATGATGCTATTCACAGCCTCTTCCAATTCCACGGCAGACCTTTCAGACTAAAGTGGCCTGAAAACCTAGGCGTCAGCGCTACCCTTTATAAATACTTTGGTGTACAGTCGTGGAATCCTTATCAGAAAGCTGAATGACGAAGGATCTTAGCTTAAAGGTATTCGGACTACCTGGCAATCCTGATCATGGATAAGTTTGACAGTACGCTGGGAAATCGGATAACGTATTTCGTTAAGGTAGCAGATGATTGATATCAGAAGAAGATGGACAGATTATGCGCTTGTCGAGAAACTAATACTAATCAAAAAGGATATAACACCTAGGGAGAAGATAAAGTTTTTGGAAGTTACTCTTGATCGCAAGTTGAAGTGGATCAAGCACGTCAAGGACAAGGCGAATAAGGTTCTAGAAAAATGATTCAAAAACCTCAGATGGTACAGTAGCTAGAGAATTCTCTCTGGATCTGAGATTCACCATAATATTACAATGTGGAATATTCGCAGCGCTGATACGAATGGTGGAGGATGGAGGTGGTTTCAGTGGGAAAAGGTGAAACGAGTATTTCATCAAATCCTTTATTTTATTCAAATCATGCAATTATCATATTGTGAAGGGACAAACATTAGGAATTGTAGTGCGCACACCTGGAAAAAAACTCAAAAAAATCTATCGAAAAGTTGCAACATCCTTGTGAAAGTGGGTACCTCTGGATAAGTAGCACCAGACTCCCATGTTCTAAGAAAATACATTTTTTTAATTTTCCTTCATAAATAACAGGAAAAAAATGTTATTGCGTGAGGTTATATTCCCGAAATAAATGATTTTTATTAAGTAGAACGTGTGATAGAAAAGTACGAAGCCTGCGCTCCAAGCTATCCAAGATAAAAGATCCCCGTCTTCCGCAAGGTTGTAAGGAATTAAACAGAAAACAAGCCCCCAGCAAATAATTTTCTTCTAAACGTGTTGCTTTAGAAGTGACACCCCTTCAAAGTTCAACTTTTTTCTTGACTTCATGGAAAAGCTGGAAACGCCACCGTGAAAATGGAAAACTCGGAAAATGTTATAATCTTAAAAACAACTTTGAACTTTTTTCTTTCGTTTAAAGTATATCAGCATTCTAGCATCAGCAGGGCCCTCACGATAATTCAGAAAAGCTATGTCTACATCGAAAACTTTGAAGAGAAATGGAAGAGTGGTTATTTTGGGTGGTGCTAATCGTTGTAGAACCAGTATATCTGAGTTAGCAACTAGTGCAAAGGAAACCTTTCTGCTATTAAATGCACTATTTTGATGAGAAGGAACCCTAATAATCTGAATGTTATTCCAAGTCTGAACTTACAACATGCAGAGAATGTAAAAAAGTTATGGATCAATAGATACTAATTCGTCGTTATTAAATTGAATATCTTAGTAAGTTAATTGAGCTTCTTCGAACGATAAGATGGAGGTAGAGAACAGTTCTGATTATTTTGCAATTTGCTTCCGATGTATTTTATATGTTTACGAGAAAGCTGAAACGTTAAGTAGAAATGTTTCCTAATTGAAGCGGAGCCACAATCATTGTGATTAAAGCCCGCACACGGGTGTACCCAGACGACGATGCCTATGTTTGAACTTTTTGTCGTGAAAAATATCCTACCAGTTGAATCGACCGAGCGTTGGTGTAGAGTATCCACACGGCACACGGGTCCTTCCGATATTTGCTCCACTTCGTTCACAACTATTCCATCAGCAGCCATTTCGTCCGCAGTGACATCAGCAACAACTTCAACCACATCCATTTCGCCCGCACCTATTTCGGCCACTTCATTCACAAGTATTCCGTCCACAGCCATTCCTTCCTCAACCATTTTATCCATAAATCCGTTGCTGTGGATCTCATTCATCGAACTGAATGACTGAGGAATCGCAACTTTCGGTGCAAACGCAGGCTTATGAGAAACAGTCGCACTCGTTATCGAAACAGTCGTGGATGGTACACTACAGCCTCTAAGAACAGTTTTCGTAATGCCTGGCGGATGAGCTACCGGCTTAAATCTCTTCGTTATTTTGTTTGGTCCTCGGTCTTTCATTCTATAATGTGATATGGTTGCGTGGCATTTTACGCACACGTAATCTTCTTTAGAGAATGAGCTCATGGCCAAGCCATTTTTTTCTGCATGAATTTGCATCAATGGCCAATTAGAGTTGGTTCCAATTCGAACTCTGTTCTTGTTGATTTCGGTACACCGGGAACAAAGAACACAAAATATCATCGGCAGTTTTGGTTGACTTTTGAATTGGAAAATTGAATTTTGAAAATTATTGTCCGGTTTTTTGTTTATTTTACAACAATCACAAACAAACACGATACTTTTTTTCAATAGTTCGGTCGTTACGAAAATATTATTTACAAAAATGGCTTCTAGTATCATTCAAAACATAACCTAAACGTTCGAAGTGTCATTTTTGAAAGAACGAAATCGATTTACATCATAACCACACATCACACGAAGTATCAGTCATCGGTGAAGGACAAGAATTATATTTTATTTTCCCATTATTAGATCCAATTACTTTTATTGTACATTTCACAGATAATTAACAGTCTTAGATGAATAATTTATTTTTATGTTAACGAATCTTAAGCAAATGCATTTTATGGTTTCTTATAGGCTCATTGTAGCGACGGCTAAGTTTGCGCACTCATACTACCACATCGAATGCTTAGCCATACCATTGTTGGTCATCCATATTCTCTTCGCTTTTACAATTCTTTCATAAAAATTAAAATTTTCAAAAAAATTTGATTTTCTAATAAAATTCAAGTTTTATAAGATATTCGAGTCGCCGAAATGATCGAATTTTACGGAAAATTAGGCCTTTAGGAAAATTACAAAGTATAATGGGTCTATTGGCTGGCTCGACACCGATAGAATTTCCTCGTTAAGCGGCGTCTCACTTACCGCAGAAATTTCCAATCATTTCACTTATTGAACGTAGAACGGAAAATAAAAGAAATACCAGACTTTACGATCTCACAAAATATAATTTATTGATTCTAAATCTTATTTATCTCAAGATTCTACGTGAGGAGTATAGCTCATCTTTTTGTAAGCTATACTTCTCTTATTGGATCCTTAAAACACGTTTAAGGATCCAAGATAGAAGGATAATATCAATATGCGCATATGAAAATTAATTGTAACAGATTAACGAACCGTTGGAGCTCTTTCTTCCAGGGAATGGCGTTATGGGACCATGCTGCCTACGATGTCGTTGATGAAATATTAATATATTGAATTTATAGACGGATCGGAATGATTGTTAATTTTAATTTACTCCTTTTTTTTAGGCTGAAAATAGAACAATCCAAACTTTCTTTTTATTTTAAATCACTCGATCTTTGCGAACGACGACCTCTTTTCTTTATTTGCACTAACACTTCAATTCACTTCTTACTTTTCAAGCTAACGACCGTACGGGTCTGTCGTAGTAAATGGACGCAAAGGAAAATTAATGGAGATGTCATTTCTCCTTCGATACTTCTTTTCTTTTTTTATAACTATGCTTAACACTAAATTATTCTACACTTAGTTGAAACGCGAGCCACACCTTTTGGGCAACGTCCGGATTTCACTATTTAATTTATTAAATTGAATCAATCAATGAAAAAGTATTTTTTTTTATTACAAAGCAACATGTGTACTTTGTACCCGTCGCGCAAGAACTGAAGTATCATCTATTGTTTGTGTTGGGTTCTTATAGTGCGGACTCTAACGGATTTTGTTCGAACGTTTAATTTCGATATTCTGGAACAAATAATGTTCAACGAAGGAATTTGACTATTGCCCTGCAGGTGTCGCTTACAATGGCGCGGGACTTAAAACTACTATAATAATGAAAACCTTTTGTGGATCGTTTCATAATGATATATGATAGAGGTAGGGGAAAGACATAACGTGATCCGACATCACTCCGTCTTTTCTTACTTCGTTATAATGTGTTCTTATGCTATTTTATTTTAATGATCGTAAAGTCTTTTTGGAATGTTTGGTTTATCTTATGGAGCGTATTTGCTCACGCGGATTCGCTACAAAAGTTGGAATCAATTTTTATATCCAAAATTAAATAAAAACTAATGCGAAGAAACAAACGTCGATCTATTCCGAAATGTCTTAACAAAAAAGTCATAAAACAAATGTGCAAAAAATTTAAAACAGAAACGTTTGAATTTTACAAAAAAAATGCGCCAGTTAACGAAATGAAATGAAACTGCATATCGACATACTTTTTTGGCAAAAACCAAAAGCGGCAACACCAAAACTAATTGTATTCAGTGTGTGAGTTTTAGATCTCAAAGAACTCGCAGAACCCACAAATCTCAAGTTTTGTATACATTTTCATTTAGATCGATTGTATGTAAACAAATTGGCCATGTCATGTCATTTGTCAACAAAAACACAAATCAGAAGATTCCCGTGATGATCACAAATTAAATTACAGTTTTTGATAACAAAAATTAATTGGAAACTTCACAAAATTTTATAACTTTTTCTTAATATGGATAAATGTTTCTAATTAAAACAAAATTATCGAAAATCCACTAGAAGAAAGCAAAAAAATGCTTGCAGAAACTGGAAGTTTTAAAATACTTTTCACACGATAGAAATTAGCGATTTTTTGATGGATACAACAAATTATTTATTAAAAAAAGCTTCAAAACTCAAAAATTAAACACAGAACACAAATGATCAAAACGTAACAACAATTGAAATTATTTTAACGGAAGTAAAACAATAATTTGTGAGATACTTCACTAGACAATCTAAAATTTTAAAAAATTTACTGAAGTACTGTCAAAGCAGTCAATCAAAACAATGGATCATAATGTCGATAAAGATGATGAAAATCAAGATACGGTTGACTTGTACGGTTATTTCAAAAATAAATTGAGTTTTCAGAAAATGAAAGTATTTTTTCGAAAAAATTGAATTTTCAAGAAATTTAAAGTTTTCGTGTGAAAATGGAAAATTATCAAGAAAATCTGAATTTTCAAAGAATTCCAATTCATCGTCATCAGAAAAATGTGCAAAAATTGTAAGTCAGAGAACGTTAGATTGTCCTTTTTCAGTTCCGTTTCTATCTTCTTGTATATATAACGGGTCCCTTTCCGCTGGCTCGACATTATTCTATGAAGGGTTTACACAAAATGAAATGAAAAGACAACGTATTTCGCGGTCTCAAAACAATCTAGTTTATTACACAAAAAATATTTGAATTTATTTAATGAGATTGGATTGATACTTATGATTAAATCTGAATTGTCATCTGGCCTCGCAGATTATAATTCGAGATTTTTATGGTGTTCCAACACACGGTTGAAATACCATCTGATTTTTATCTTAAAACTAATATTGCGCAATATATTTATTTTGTAAAGAAACGAACCGTTGGAGCTCTGCTGCAAATGACCCAATGTGTCCAAATTCCACAATGGCGACGACGAAACGACACTGAATTCGATAATATTAACACTTTTATATTTTTTTCTTTAGGGGATATTGTCCTTTGCGGACAATATCGGGACAGGTACGACGACCTTTTGGGTTCACTTCCACTTTCTTTTATTCCAATTATGTCCTTACCTCTAACTGGACAGAGAATTGGATTTTGATATGCTTATGATTTTTAATGTATTTTATTCACCCGATACCGACGCGTTATTTAATTTGCTTAACAAGCGATGCAATACGCTACGGGTACAATTATGTTTAATTTATGATGCAATTGATGATAGAAATTATTAATAGATAATAAGGATAAATAAGATTCACTTTTTAATCACTCGCGTTACCAGAATTAGGTGTGTGCGTGACGAATGTAAGAGATGAACTGGCTATTGAATCCCCGACTCTTCGAACATACTTCTATTTATTTAATTTCAAAATAGCGCGAAATATTTGTTCGAAGTTCTCGAAGGAACTTAACGATTGATTTCGTAATAAATTACAGCGTGGTCCTTACAAACTAAACTTATGTTCTAAAATTACAA
>WJQU01000784.1:0-21777 GCA_029228625.1 Pseudolycoriella hygida | reverse complement strand
AACAACATTTGGCTAATTCCATCGGTAACCCATACATTGTCGCTACCATGTCACCTGGGGAACGAAAGTGTTTTGTCTCATGTTCATCTAAATCACATTGAAAGAGTGAAAGAGATGAAATTCGTTACCCAGGTGACGGTACCGATGGAATTAGCCATTTATGTTATTTTCGGTAAGACGTACCTTGGCTCTACACACTCACCTTAACTTGACTTAAACCGATTCAATCAGCTTTGTTTACAGATCTGACAATAAAAACATATGCAAGGGACCCGTACGTATTAAAATAGTTGTGCCAAACAGAGTTGATGTTACGAAAAGACTCCAACGTATTTAAGTCAATATTACCTTAACTTTTAAGTGTATGAAACTACGTCCACATTAAATTGTATTGGAAATTGCCGAGAGGGCAATATTGAAAAATCAGTCCGAAGAAACGGTGTAAAAAAGGCCTTCCGAAAGTACAAAATTGACCCCCAAACAGACAAACCATTTTTTTGTCTAGGACCGACCAGGGCCATAAGGAAATGCCTCGGACACATAATTCCATAGACAAGAATGTTTCCCTCAATTTGCTTTGCAACATAGCAAAAAAAAATTTTTTGGTTAGGGCACCGGGTCCAAAATTGTTTTTGAATATAATTCAGTACTCTCGATTACCTCTCAAATAGAGAAAGAATCAACGAAATCAGTTAGGATTTATCTAACTTATGTAAACAAACACCTTGGGCCCTAGTAGAAACTCAGTTTTAGGGTCCTGACTGAGTCCGAGGGTTTCTAATAAAAAAATTTTCTTCCAAAAAACGAGAGACAATCCTAGACCTTTCGCTCAAAAAAAATATTTGAAAATCGGAAGAGATTTACTCGAGTTATGTACAAAAAACATGTAGAACGCTAGCAGAAACTCGTTTTTAGTGCCCTAGCTATATCCTAGGGCCTAATCTCAAAAAAGTTTCTTCTACTAATTGTTGGACTTTCACGGACCTGTCGATTAAAAAACAATTATGAAAATCGAAAAAGATTTACTCGAGCTATGTACAAAAGACCAAAAACCACTTAAACGAGCCTAGCTCGGCGGCACAATTTATCAGACGGACGGACTGACATTATTTTTATTGCTGATTCGTCATCTAAGGACCATGATCGATGTTCCCCCTCTACTCCCCGGTCGAAATCGTGGTAAACGCATAAGATCCCTTTTCGAGGAACTTCGTTCTTCGTACCGGTCTTAACAAATCTGTCAGTGGTTGAGTTTCAAACCAACACACTGGCGACTCGATCTCATAGTTATTGAGTTGTTGCACGTTTCACCTGTGCGAAATGACAAAATATACGTTTATTCGGATGTTAAATTCAGCAAAAAGTCTCAAAAGCTTTTTTCAAATGGAACTGATAGTAAATCGTGAATCATTACTTGGTATGTAGGTACACGAGCACAATACAGCATCTTACGATAAATAGTTTTCAAAACAACGAAGTATATAACTCTAAGTGGACTATCACATGCAAGCATTCACATACGTTCATAGCTCGTATATGTTTCGTTTTGCTGTAATGTACTATTATTTTCATTGCACAGAACAGACACATATTTTCGACCACTGATGAGTATGATGTGGAACTCGTTTTCATGATAGTTTTTCAGGAATAACTGTGTATTACGCAGTCATCGAATTCCTTTTATACTAAAAAAATAAATTCAAATAAAACTCGCTGCACCGTTTGGGAATGAGTCACTCTCGGCTTGACAAGAATGTCAAAGTTTGTATCATGCTTTCATATTTCCTCAATAAACTACAAAATAAGAATCAACAAGCTGACAACAATACATACTAAGAATGCAGCAATAATGACGGTTATGACGATTTATGCCCAATATTCAATTTATGACAATCAGAAACGTTTGGTTAAAGGTATTTTTCCACGTAACACTAATGCCTCATTGATTCCTCGTCAAACATTCCAATTATTTACAGAGTTACACTGATATTCCATTGTTGTTTTCAATTTCATTTTTTTTCGATTACACACTTAAAAGCTTTGACGAAGAATACATTTCATTTATTCATCATTCCGAATTCATTTGTTACGTTTCACCTGATTTCTTAATTCATTTAATCGATATAGGTATACAATTCTCGTTAACAGAAATCTAATTATTGCACTAAAATATCACGTTTTGCGTTAAAAGTTCACTCATTTGTAATTATGCGCGAAGTTCAAACATACAATAAAACAACAACGTATACGAACTACAAAAATAAATAACTAAAACGAAATAAAAAACCACACATAGTTTTCGAGAAATGCTATTTTGCACTGCAAAATGTCCAATCGCATACTAAACTCTGAACAACTTTTCGAATTGTTTGTAGGCCAACCATCATATCTATACAACAATAACACAATTTTTCTCTACATAGGAACAAGTATACGATTTGTTTAGGTATAAAGTAGAGGTGAGCGGGTCGGTTATTTCCGGAAACTCAATCCGATTAGATTTTAATTCCATCTGTGCTCTTTATTTCCCACTACTTTGAATATAAACAAAACGGTTCATTGGATGAAAGATAAGGTATGTTGTACATATGTAGTACTATAGTTCAAGTACGGTACATACATCATTATGACTCAAAGAAACTATTATACTCATCGAAGGCTGGTAAGCCTAACAAAGATTATAACAAACATTATCTCTTCATTATTATCGCGATTGTCAATGTGTAGAATTTGCGACGTTACCCGAAACTTTATCTGATCATGGAACAAATTTCATTGTGTTCCGGGTCGGGCTTTTTCCAAATTTAAGGTTCTGCTCCTCTCTATAAATCGTATTTGTATTGTAAGATTGGTTTACCCGATTTTTGTTGGATTTATTACATGGACGATCTTATTGTAACTTCTGTTTTATTTTTGTTGCGATTTTTTAATGTTTTTCTTTGTTGTTAAGCTTTTATAGACATATTTTTTCTTCTTCTGTCAATAGATTTTTTTCGATTCATCAGGTTAGGACAGGACCATTGAACACTGATCTACTAATTCTTTGCCGTTCATTTTGTAAATCATTCGAACCTGCCCGTTTCCACCTGTCTAATACTAGGGATCCTCTCTTTTGTTCATAACCAACTTCTTTAGCAAAAAATTAAATGAGGAAATGAACCGATCTGCTAAGAGCTTTCGTTCACACGAGCACTTGCTTGTTCAGCATCGCGTTACGCTGTACGGCTTTTTTGAGCCAGTCGTCTATTTTACGAGGATTTTCAACAATTTTTGCCTTGAGGTCAATCCTTTTATGTTAAGATTTGCTTTGGTCCTTACGTGTTTTGAAATTTTGTAATAGAATATTATAACACAAGGACTATAATCGAGTGATTAAAGTCGAGGTGGAGTGAATGATCCGAGGGCTGTAGTGTGAGGTCTATTTACTCGCCGAGGCGAAGTGAATGACGGACGGCTTCAGCTCGAGGTTGATTCACGCATTGAGACTAAATCAAGAGATATAGCTCTTGTGTTATATGATAGTTTATTTCAAGTGCCTATAATAAGACCAATTATGCACGAAACTGTTCATTGAACGACGAAATACGAAAGAGTTTTCGTTTTTAAATAAAACATTTGAACAGTACAAAAAAGCTTAATAGAATCATCTATGTCGAGTTGACAAGTTTACCTGAGTTTACCCAATCTTTCTCTAAACTGTGCTCAACTATTATGGTTTTTGGATTACAACTTCTGTTGGTATTTTTGTACATTTATTGTTTCAAAACGAGAGTTTCTACATCTCAAGATTATACACTGCAAGTCCAGTTTGTTGTATATTGTAACAATCTCACAAATATCAACGACAAAATTTATTTGACTCGATTATAATTTACTCGACTCGACCATAATTTCCGACTGAAAAAGCACTGATTATGGTCGAGTCTACCATAATATTCATATTGTGTGTCAATACAAGTGACTCGACTATAATCCGACTATAATATTAACATTTTTAGTGAATTTGAGTGCTTTAATTGGGCGGTTATAGACACTAATGCAATAAATATATTTAGTCCTGTAAATAGTGTATCATCAGTTGGCAGACGCCTGCTCTTGTTGGTCGTTATTTTTATATTATTATCAGAGAACTTCAATGTTGTTTTTTATTGCTACCAGCTGACACTCGTTTTACATATTTATTATGTAACATTAGCGTGACCAGCTGCGGACCCCGGTTGCCCTTGCGGATTTCAAAGACAAACCGTGGCACACATGCTAAAAGATAGTCCAATTTTTAAGTACAACGGCGAAGTAAAAGAAATTCCTACCCTAGTAAGTCAAGTCGTGAAGTGGCTGGAAAAATTGGAACTGTTATATTTTTAGTAACTTCTCCTTTTCATTACTTTTATGTTACTTCTCTGAAATTGTGCAACAGAGTTAAATACCATACGCTAAATAAATAGCTTGACGCTATATTAAGTTTGAAAATATACATGGCGCGTTAATTCTTTATGATGGTTTGCTCCATTCGAGCAGTGGATTTTCTGTCAAAAGTGAAAAATTCTTCTTCGAATCATAAAAAATCGCCCTTTCTCGACGAATTTTTCATATATTGGCACCTTGCTTGATTAACTTTAAGTCATTACAGGTAACTTTCAGCAATCAAATTGTCCTGCTGTGTGAACTACGATACCTTCTCTACGCCATCGTTAATCTTTCAGCACAGTTTCAAATATTTATTGTCAACCTGACTGATCTATGCGTGATTGCGCTTTAGATACTCGCCATGCTTCGACATAAAAGTGCTTATTTAACACTTTGTATGGAAGGCAAACGGTGACAATATGAAATAAGCAATGGGTACACCACAGACAGTTTGTGATAATACACAAAGTCGAGTTTATTTTCGAATAAAACAATATTTCATCTTCATCGAAATAATATTACTGTATAACATTAACTGGTTTCGCAGCTTAATACATAAACATTCTTTTTCACCTGAAATCACGGTGAGTATTATATGATGATGATGTATTGAAACCCACTGTAAATACAATGCGTTCATACGTAAGTCGCTACTACATATTTGTAAAATCTCTCAAAAAATGTATCATCTTGAACCTTATAGATACATTAGTATTTTCTCCATTTTTTGTGCTGTGTTCTTTTGTCTTTGCAATTTGGACGAACGAATTCACTCGACTTTAAATGCTTTTTGTTTTTCATTTATAGAACATTAAAGGACATTTCTGCGTCCATTATTCGTTTCGGAATTGTCCAGAAATGAAACTTATTGTTGCTTCATTCAGATAAATTCACCAATTAAGATTTTAGCCATGCCACCGAATACAAGTTTTAATGTTGTTTCATTCGTTTCATTCATTATTCTTATTTACCAATGTTCTGTTCGTATGCATTGAGTTTAATTTTACAGTTTTTCTCTACTAATTGCATACCGTAATAGGGTAAATAGCAATGTCCACCGTACGATTCAAATAAATTTTATTCTATACATTGAGAACTTCTGTTTTGTCTACGACTGGCAATTTTATGGATTCCGTACAAAGTTTTGTTAGAAATTGATGTAATGGAAAAAACTTGGGCTACGTGCCTGTATCAAATTCTTTCAAAGCCCAGGCAATATCGAAAATCCTATTGAAGAACAGACTTCGAAAACTTCGCAGTAAACTCATCGTTCCAAGGGCAATGATTTTCCTCAACTTCCTCTACAAAATACGAAAAAATAATTTTTAGGTCTTCGGTTGACTTATAGCGCTAACTACAGATTTGCGACTTCTGGTTTCATCAGTAAAATAATTTCACCAATCTCCTTTCCTCCATACCAAGAATTCATTTTTGGGATATCTTAGAGACCTAGAGCCATGGACTAAGCTCTGAGACCCAAGGTTCTAGGGACCAAAATGTTCGCCTCAACGTACTGTATAACTTTGCCTTTTGCTTAAGGCTGACTGAATTGGGTCCACTCCAAGGACCATAAAGCCGGAACCAGTTAACCGATTATTTTGAAAAAATTTCTGTCGTTTCCTGAGATTTATTTATTCTTTCGACACTGGGCAAAAAAGTTAGGACTAAATTTGGCGATGGACTGACAGAAGGACGGCCATTGATTATTTTGTACTTTTTGCATCTCAGGATGATGAGGGCATTCAATAATGTTTTTAGTCAAATTTTATTCGGATTCGTTCATTTGGTGTTTATTTTGAATTGCATTGATATGAATAAAAGTTTGATTTGTCTTTGAAGAGGAATATTAATTTAATGGAAGTCACAGTAAAAAGAGACAACCGTCTAATGCAGTTTCAACACATACGAAGAATAAAAGACAAGTTTTTGTGATAAAAGAATTTCGAATTTTCTTGTTGCGTGTTACTATTGTAGCAATGTGATGATGAAGATAAGACCCGTAAGTTCCCTAGTATTTTCTCTTATAATTTAAAATGTTTTCTCTTTATCTCAATCATATAGATGTAAATATGGTCGTTCAGAACCAAATTAATTGCCTTAAAATTTTTCATTAATTTTCCTGAAATTATTACGAAATTTTTTTTCAAGGAATTTTTTACTTTTTAGCAAAATTTTCGCCATTTTCTCGAAAATGATAATATTTAATCGAGTTTCCTGCAAACAGTATTTGAAACTGAAGGTTCGAAAGCCTTTTTTGAAATTGAATGTGGAACAAATCCTCAGTGTTATGTTAGACAACGTTCTCTTCAATCTGCTCTACAATATTCCAAAAATACTTTTTAGTTGTTCGGCCGACCTTAGATCCGACCTTGTTTCATGGAAAAGAATATTCTCCTCAAAGTCGTCACCAATATTCGTATTTCATTACTGCCCTGCACTACACTGCCGTGCAACGCATAAAAAACTTAGCGACGAGAATTTGTGAGAGAAAATATATGAAAATCTCTCATCTGATAACGTCGCTAGGTTTTTTATGCGTTGTAGTGCAGTAATGCATAAAAAACTTGGCGACGTTATCAGATGAGAGATTTTCATATATTTTCTCTCACATATTCTCTTCGTTAAGTTTTTTACGCGTTGTACGGCAGATTAGTACACACCGCGATTTTCATCAAGTTAACATTTTAGCCCACTAAATGACATATGGCCAACAACTTTCTAGAAGAGTGTAAGTCTGTATCTCATTCGGAAAACCGTGATATGAGCGTTCCTATGTTACATTTTATCCAACAACACCGTGGAACTACTTATCAACTCTCTTTGAACCATGCTTTGCGACACTTTATAGGCCACATCTCTAGAATAACTTCAATAGCTTTGCCTATTTTTCAACTTAGACTAGGTCCGTCGGACGGATTTTTTTATTTCTGGCATCTAAATTCCGATGTGGACATCACCCGGCAGGTATAAGTGAACGCTTTCTTTGAAAATCGTGTAGGAAACGCGAGGGAATGTATTATTTCAACAAAACGTGTACAATCAAAGAAAAGCTTTTTTTTTTGTTACTGAATCCTGGATGTTGTTGCCATCAGTTGTTGTTTTTCTCACAGTCAATCATAAAAAAACGACTAAACAATTGTCGTTCGAATGTTTTTATTTGCCGTGCATTCGACTCATATCCGAGTCATCTTCATTGTTTAGTTGTTTTTTTATGGTAGACTGTGAGAAAAACAACAACTGATGGCAACAACATCCAGTCATCAGTAACAAAATTTCATATCTTAACCAGCAATACAACATCGAGAGGTAACAATTTCCAAAATTGATTACCAATCGAACACAAAACAAATCAAAGCGTTCACATATTTTGGGAGGGCAATGTAACAAGCTCTGCTGAGAACCTTCGAGACCCCTTTGCACCTCGTACGAGTCTAAACAGGTACACATTAACATACCATACAGGTAACTCGCCTATGTGCGAATTGATTTTCTCGTATTGGTTCGTTGCTTTGATGGTGTATAGTAATTTTCCAATACGAATCCACTACGAGTTTTTTTTTTCTAACATTCTAAATCACTAACACTGTTTTATGGTAAGCATAAATACATTCGACTGCAATAAAAAATTAAATTAAGTGTGGAAACGAAGGTAGAAATTCAATTAGCAGGAAAACAAAATGTGTTGAATTTTAGGCAATAAATGTGGAATTGAATGCTTACCAAGTCTGGCACTGCAACGTTTGACTCGAAGCTTTATCACACATGACTGTATGCACTGCAGGAATAAAAAAAAGTTTATTTAAAAAATGTTTTTACATTTGTTGAGGTTGTTGAAAAGTTTCGTGGCGGAAGTTCGTACATTTTTTAACAGCCAAGAAGAGTTATGAGTGAAACAATGTTTCACCATTTTCTTTCAAAAAAGGTCAAAAAAATTGAAATAAATTAAATTAAAAAAGCATAAAATGCAAAAAATCTGTCACGAAAAATAACGAAGTGTCCTGGGAGCACTTAGTTTGTAGCTGTAAAATAATTGATTGGTTACATATGGGTACATATGCTGAAAGCGTGTCTAAAAGCTGTAAAATCAACTCGACGTGATTTACAATTTAACGATCATGCCCGAAGCGGTAGCGGTAGCCAAAAAAAGTCCACAAACTCAAAAATCCCATACAAAAACCTTTGGGACAAGTCACCATATTTCCCCTCGCCCTTTCCTCCCCCTCTAACAACGTCGCAGCAGCTTTCCAACGAGCCCAGACTCATCAAAATCGGTTGTTTAATTGGCTGAGATATCGAGGTTTGAAAATGACAGTCAGCCGATGTACCTGAAATTTTCACTGAACGTCAGTCTCGGCCCCAAATGAAAAATTTCATAGGCCGCTTTTCCGGGAAAATTGGTCAATTTTGAGGGTTTTTCAGGTAATGATCGGAGTTTTCGAATTTTAGCTCCGGAGTGACAATAGCTAGAGTTGGTTTCTTCCGAAAAGTTATAGAGTTCGCTAAGGAGAATTTTTTGGGGTCTTAAGAAAATGTCTGCCAGCAGTCAAAGTGGCGCCATCTTGGATTTTGTGAATACTCAAAAATGCAATCTTCTGAATTAGAATACCTACATAGTTGGTTTCTTCGGGAAAGTTGTCAACATTGGCGAGTAGAATTTTTTTGTGACCCTAAGAAAATGTCGGCCAGCTGTCAAAGGGGTGCCATCTTGGATTTTTTTCTATATTTTGAACTAGAATTCCAGTTGGTTTCTTCGGGAAAGTTATAGAGATTGGTGAAAAAAAGAAATTTTTTTTTTCGGAAAACTTTTTTTGAGAAATTTTTTTGGAGAAATATTTTTTTCGGAGAAATTTTTTTTGAATAAAAATTTTGTATATAATTTTTTTTTGAAAGAATTTTCCTTGGAAAAATTTTTTTTTGAGAAAACTTTTTTTGTAGAAAACGTTTTTTGTAGAAAATTTTTTTTGTAGAAAATTTTTTTGGAGAAAAATTTTTTTCGGAGAAAATGAAAACTTTGAACACAAGTTTCCATTCAAACAAACTTTGGCGTATTATCAGCGATAGCGTCACCTAAAGCGATATAATTAATTTTGAAAGCGGACTTACGGACTGCGTCACACTTTACCTTTTAAGAGGTTTTTGTATGCGATAAAGTTTTTTCAGGTCCACCTATTCGCTAATGATGTTCAATTGTACATGCATGCCAACTCTCAAAGATATCATGAAGGAGAATATTGTATGCAGAGTATTCGTGCTGACCTAAGGTATATGTGGCAATGTCGGGAACACCAAAGCAGTGAGAATACTCGGTAAGAGCTGGTTCGCACAGCTTGTGCTTCAGAGATGAAGTGAATGCTTTAGGAGTCCTTATTAACAGTTATTGAAAAAAAAATTGGATACAAACGTGAGTTCATCTTGCGAAAGACTAACTGTGATATTCTGTCGAAATCGTTAATAGCAGGGAGTGAAATTACTTACAATTCTTTTGTCGCGCGTCGGGTGTCAAAAGAAACCGGCATAAAAATCGCTTGCTCTCGTTGCTATAGGAAATAGTGGGTGAAAATAACAACAAAGTACACCAACTGTTTCGCTTGATGTTACTTCAACTATTCTTGAGATTTTGGGTGAAAAGTGTGTTTCGGATCCCTTGACATGACAAAAATATTCTTTTAGATTCCTGAATTTGTTCTAGGTCTTCTTCTTATACATATATTGTACACTAGATTTTGGCAATCAGACAGTCGGAATGAGCTTTGAACAGCTGACTTTGAAAACACTGGTCTTGGCTTGAACCTGCTCACTGGCAACTCATTCTACGTTATTCACTACACTATTAACTTGGTATATTCGTGAACAGCGCTGCGATCGAAATTTAGGAATGGCAAAACGTGCACTAATTTCGTGTGCAACAAACTTCACTCTTGTTGTATCAGTGTTACTTCAATAACAATGAAGTTCGCGCGTATGCCAATAGAAGCAACGAAGCTTTTTTAAATGTACGATAAGTTTGCCAACGAGATTAATCTATACAATAAGGTCTTAAAGTATGAAAATGTAAATATTAACTTCAATGTCATACCTCATGTATATAGCGAATAACTTCGGCCCGGGGTAGATCTTCCAGTTTTCGTTCATTAACATCCAATATTTCGTCGCCCACTTCCAGATTGTCTTTGTCAGCGGGCGATCCATATAATTTAATTTTACCATCTCGACTTTCGACTACGATTATCACATAGCCATTTAGTTCGACCACTTGCTGTAAATAGAACAAAATTTATAATTTATAGCAATTCTGTCCAATGGTTACTTAAAAATGGTTATTCAATTGCTTCGACTTTCAAAGGTCTGCCAGAATTTAGCAACTGATTGTGATGACACTTTAGGAATTATAAGCTGGCTTCCAAAACCAATAAATTTCAATGAGTACGTGTTTTTGAGCCATTTTCAGCTTTGAAACTTAATAAAATTGGAATGACCCTTTTTTATCGTAGAACACAGGTCATTACCATCACAAAATCTACAAAGCAAGGGAAACTTGTAATCCACAGAAAACTGAATGCTTGTGGATTTGTGGACTTTTAAAAGGGGCAGAGTAGCACCGAGACATTCTTTCGCACTCCCGAAATATACACTTATTTGTAGCCACAACTAGAGAGGAATTTCTCTGTTGTCAATTGCTGATTGGAGGGTGACAAAGCCGACAAGTAAAAATCTTTGATGGATAAGTATCGAAAATTCATCGTTTTTAAGTAACATTGCAGTTGCTGCACATTTTCGTCCGCTATCCGGAAATATAAACTTTATTAAATATTATGAAAAACTCTATTGTATAATGCATAGTCGGATGCACATATAATTAAATTGCTTCACACAATGCGCATTTAAGCTCGTTAAGTTGCTGTGAAATGAAAACAGAAACGTTGATATTTTGTTTGTAAGACAACTAAACAAAATTATGCCGAATAACGTAGTGGACGGACCAATCAAAAGAAGAGTTCTCTCTCTAGATGGTTTTTCATCATGTTATAGCAGTGTTGAAAGAAATTTCCTTGTTTTAATTGGTTCGGAGGATTCTATGCCACAAATTAGTTATAACTTATGCGAAACTCCAAATTTAAAAAAAAATGTACTGCTACCTCCACACAAATTCATGCCTCGCCTACGGCACTTCTTGCAACTTTTTGTGCTTAAAAATTAAAAAAATACACCGTTAATTACTTCAGTAACTATATTTCTAAAACAAAAATTAAATGAAATGAGCAAAAAATTTTCGTAATTATTTTCAAGCATTGCTTCAGATGTTTTCTTTAGTCTGTGACCTCACAGGATCTCAAATTTTTTCTTAAAATGTTAATCATCTTATATCTCTTATCATGTCTCTTTGTCATATCACAAAAAACACCTTTTAAAGGTAAAGTGTGACGCAGTCCCTAATGTCCACTTCCAAAATTAGTGATATCGTTTGAGGTGACGCTATCGCTGATAATACGCAGAAATTTGTTTGAATTAAATGTTAGTTTGTGGTCAAAGTTTTACTCTTTGAAAAAAATTGCATCACTTTTTTCTAAAACGTTGTGTTCAAAAAAATTACGTCACAGATGCCAGACCTACCAGCGTAATAATTTTTCAACACTTTCGCCCAACGCAGTGTAAAGTCAGAAAGTACAGAATCGTTATTTATGCAACTAGTTGCGAAATGGAGTTGTTTTTGTCAGTAGATGAGAAGTTATCAAACGAGCGAAGCGAGTTGCATAACCACATCGTCTGACAAAAACAACCAATTTCTCAACGTGTTTCATACAAGACTTTATGCAACAACTTGTAAAACGTGAACTTTTGAATGAGTGATAAAAAAAGTTACTTTTTATCACTAGTGACAAAAAGTTACTTTTTATCACTAGTGACAAAAAGTAACTTCTTATCACCCAAATGAGTGATAAAAAGTTACTTTTTGTCACTAGTGATATAAAGTGAAACCAGTTATAAAACGACCTCTCTAACGTCACCGAAAAGATGCATGGAAAAGTTCACTTTTTACAACGGCGTTGCATAAAAATTATTTTGTCGTTGCGTCTGGCATTTGTGACACAATTTTTTGAACACAACGTAGTTATGTTTCAGAAAAAAGTGATGCAATTTTTTTCGAAGAATAAAACTTTGACGTCAAACTAACATTTAATTCAAACAAATTTCTGCGTATTATCAGCGATAGCGTCACCTCAAACGATATCACTAATTTTGGAAATGGACATTGGGGATTTCGTCACACTTTACCTTTTAAGATGATTTTGTTGTGCGGTGTGTACGGTGTGTGTGGGGGATATTTTGGACCAAAAATTTTGGTTCGCGGGAAATTAGGTCTTTTCTTAGGCGAAGAAAATTTTTATAATTACAGAACGGGAATTGACAACTGAACGGGAAATAATGGGAAATGACTAGAAACGGAAAATAATTGGTAATGGCTAAGGACGGGAAGCGACTAGCGAACGGAAATAGTGGGAAATGACTCAGAACGGGAAGTTACCAACGAACAGGAAAAATTCGGAAATGACTACGGACGGGAAGTAATGGGAAATTACTATGAAAGGGAAATGACTAGTGAACGAGAAATAATGGAAATTACTATAAACGGGAAATAATGGAAAGTGACCATGAACGGGAAATGACAAGTAAACGGGAAATAATGGGAAATGACTATTGAACGGGAAATAATGGGCATTCGGCGGAAAAATATTAAGAACGGGAAGTTGACAGTCGGCGGGGTACTACTAAGAACGGTAAGTGGACAGTCGGCGAAGAATTTATTAAAAAAGGGAAGTGGGCAACTGGCGGGAAATTATTAAGAACGGGAAGTTCACAGTCGGCGGGAAATTGTTAGTAACGGGAAGTGGGCAGCCGCCAGGAAATTATTAAGAACGGTAAGTGGGCAGGTGGCAGGAAACTATTAGGAACGGTAAGAGAAAGCAAAATTATTCATTTCTGTTTTAATCAAATAAAACAAAAAGCCCCATGTTAAAATCGGTAAAATTTCTCGCTCGCTCCGCGACTTTTGCTCTCTTTCTAAAAAAGATTCATTGAGCTGAAATCTGACCCACAAAAATTTTTTTCTTTTCTTTCCTAATATTCTAAAACATCTCTCCTAAACCAAATACCCGAAACGCAATTTTACAGCAATTGCTACAGTAAAATTTATAAAACTAAAATTGTTTTCTATGAATGAAAATAAAGCGGAAAATCTATGTTAACATGGCGTAAGATCGGTGTCAGTCAGTCAGCGGGAAATTAGTGTTGTCAAAGCGAGAAGTAATTGACAAAATTGTCGGTTTGCGGGAAGAAGAAAACATTTTTTCCATGTCTGCTGACACGTTCTCAAACCTTTATAACATCATCTACACCCCAAGTCGAAGCTCAAGCCGATCTAAAATTGTTGCTCGGCTGTCATGTTTGTATCAAACTTGCCAAGAAACTTATTCTCGTTCGTGATTGAAGTTGATTTATAAGACCGACTCAGATAAATTTCTCATTATTTACAAAGAAAGATTTGTTAATGAAAATGTGAAAAATTGAAAAAGCGTTACATGTATTTGATTTATTGGTTTTTGGTAGATCTAGCACATGAGCTACTTTTTTTGAAATTCGCCTACTTTTGTAACAATTCTTTCTCTAGCAAAAGGGTCTGTAAATTCTGAAAAATGTTCCAGCCGGTAGAAAGCTTATAACTTCTTCAAAGGGCGGTTTCGATTTAGTATGGAAGGTTTTTACCCTCTTCGATATTCAGGAATCGCCCGTTATATAATAGTTTACCGGATGGTGCATTTTTTCCATAAAAGTAAAAATTACAACAAAAATGTATTAGCCGGTCGTTATTTTTAAATTTTCTTAAAGATCGGTTCCAGAATATCAAAGAGTTTGAAAAGTTTCAATACAAAGTCGAGACTGCCCATTGAAAAAGTTTTTACGAAATGCTCAATTTTTCGAGAAAAACGCTGCAGCCGGTCGCGGTTTTTCCATATAAAGCCGAAACCGCCTGAAGAAAAAGTTATAAGTTCTCTACCGACTAGAACAGGACTTTGAAAGAATTGTAAACGGACTCCCTCAAGATGTTTTGATTGCAAAAATATGATGAGTTTTTAAATGGCTTATACATAAAAATGCATGTGGTAATATCTTAGAAGGGCCCAACAAATCTCAAGAGGGAGCAGAAGATCTAACAGAAGAAGGTTCTAACATTTACTTCGTGACAACACACAACTATTTGCACATTACATATGTGCTAAATTGGTTGTTTTGACTCGGACGAAGTTTGCTGCATGAGCCGAAGGCGAATGCTATAATCCTACGATTCAAAACAAGTATTTGGGAGCACTTACTTCCAATATTTTACATGTTGATGCTCGGTAAACGGCTTTTCTGAGTCGCTTGCGACGAAGTAATAACGCATTTACTAAGCAGAAACATGTAAAGGTTCATACATTGATCTGATATTAATTTATTAAGGTGCGGTTATTCAAAAGTAAGAAAAGGAAATGGGTCTTCTACTCGGTAGAAAGCTTACAAAATTTAAAATTTCAAAGCGGAACTTCCGGCATTGGGAAGCTTTTCGAGTTGCATTTCATACAGCTTCCCATCGAAAAGGTTAAAAATTTGCAGGCTACAAGTTCTAGAATAAGGCTCTGCAAAAAATATCAGTTTTGTGTTTCTAGCTCCTTTACGTTATATATGTCTGGAGTAAATTGTACAATCAAATGAGCTAAAAAAATTTGCAGATCAGGTCATAACAGTAAAAGTCATATAATTGTTGTTCACAGATGATGGATATGTCCCGATTTTTGCAGCATGAATCCATTCTGAACAATCATAGGTTATTACAATTCTCCTATAAAACACAAATTCTTTTAAATTCAAAACGTGTTATATACTTCGACCCATCGATAAGTACTCACAATTCGTATACATTCATATAACGAAAGCATATGGGTTTTCAATCTAAAATTGAAAAAGTTCTTTGTCAATTCAAAGACGTGGAGTATTGTTATTAGATCCTCTCAAGTCTCTTTGTAAAATGAAAAAATATTTATTTTCTATTGCAATTCATGAAAGGATTGTGGGAACAGAACTTTATTTTGTCAAAATAAAATGTCCAGCTTGACAAAACATAAAAAAAAAATGTGACAAGCAATCAATTAGTGCCAGAAAAGTTGTCACACGATTTTCGGGAGTCCTTCGCCTTTTTATACTTTTACATGATAAATAAATAATAAACATGATTTTGGACCGGATAATATTGATGAATAAAACTTAATGTATCTACAAAACATGAACAGCAGAATCATAATAAAATCATTTTGCTTACATCTCTGAACATCCAACGTATCGATATTGAGGCTTTGGGTCACAAACACTATTTTGCAGTGGGGTTTCCTAATTTATTCGAACAATATTGCTTGGCTGAAAACTATTTACTTCGTAAAGCTTAATGTGTTCTACATTTTCATTTCATTTCTTTAAAAAAAAATTATTTCTTTTTTAATATTTTATAATGTTTATGTGTCATTTCAATCGAAATCCTAACTCACCTAGTTTTCTTTTAATCTTTTTTTTTCAAATGCAAACACAGACACACTCGCCACCACCACCGATCTAAAGGGAACAATAATTGCAAAACATTTTCTCCACTGACATACACTCATACAAACAAATGAAATGATTTATGCGAATATTTTCCTTGAAAGTTCTCTCCTTTTCCACGAGCATACATACAAAATAACATCACATAAGGGATGTATACACTGTACCATTGAAGATATAACGTTAGCCATTTTAAATATACAAAGAAAAAATTTTCAGCACTAATTTGTTAAAATTACTTACTTTTCCTGTTGAGGATTGCGGTCCGAGTGTTTGATGATTGAGCATTCCGTGTAGCCCGTCTTTCTATTGGGCCCACGTCACCGTAACACCTCAACTGAAACGGTGCAAAGGTTTCTTATGTTTAAATTTCATATAAACCACCACCGGACGGTTCTCTTATACAACAAACACATCCCATAAAATATCGGTCACATTTTCTTAAAAAAAGATTGCCCGAATATCATACAAATAAAATACGGTTAATTTGATTTATATTTGGCTGTGGAAAATGACATGGAATAAACGATACACTAATTAAAACGCTGTGACCGTTTGTGTAGTTTAATATTACTTCTTTTATTATTTGAAAATGTTCTCGATTATCACCATCAAGCAAACGACACGACGCGACGAGATGAAGAGAAAGCTTTTTTGGTAAAGAGATCAATACCCGTTAGTTGGTCCATCTAATACTGTTAGGGAAATCTGTGCACTCGACATGTATCTCGTTTTTCCTTCAATCAGATACGCAATATTTGAAGGAGACGGTTGTATCTTTGTCTATTTCCATGTGTTTGCGTTTTTCCAGTCGTTAAGGGTGGTATACACTGTCGCTTTCTGCGAATTCAAACGAAGATGTGGCGAACTTTTAAAGTGAATGAAAATAACGACAAAACGATGGTATTTACAGGCAAATTAGAAATGTTTGTCTAATTGATCCAAATGCTTGACGAATTTTGGGAAATAACGGGTTTTTCTTTGAAAATAAAGCAAGGAAATGTTCTCTGGAAACAAACATTCTTCAATGGTGAATCTCCACACAATCTTGATGTTAACTAATTCTGTCTCGCACTTCTACGGAAAAAATATCACAACTATCACGGTGTCTGGCAACCGTGTTGAGATTATCATTTCCAATCAGATAAACGTCAACATCTTTCCGCACTCATCACCGAACTAACATATAGAATTCTTCCCCTGTAGAAGAGTAGAGTCCGATTTGGTGATGCTTTTAATTCTGATCGTCCGGATAATAGACATCCGGATTATTTTTCCCGATAGTGATGGATACCAATGACTACTCTAGTAAATCCGTTACGACAGATCTTGACTTCTGTGTAGAATTATGTTGAATGGTGGTACGGGTGGAACGAAGATATTTTTTGGGCTGAAGTCAGAATCAACTCAGTGTCACGGAAGGGGTGTCCGATAGTTTCAGAATTCAGCTGGACAACACCTCGAGTCCTCTAGTTCAGTTGGGCACAGCACAACCAACTTCATATTCAATCACTTGAAATTGTTCATATTTTGCCTGATGGAAAAACGCCAACTTTAGCAACAATATCGTATCATCGATGACGCCAATGAGTAACCTTACATGAGTCTGTTGGAATCAAAAGTCGGTCTATTCCAACTGTCAAAGAGACGTTTTAAACGTCAAAATTATGAAACAGGGGAGAAGTTGTGAAAACAGTCGATGAATCTTTGCTTCGTTAACAGTAAGGAAGATAGATCCAGCCACAGTAGCAAGGAGTTTGACGTGTGAAACGTCATTTTCACAGTTTAAATAGACGTCTATTTGATCCCAACAGACTCAATTCTTAAACGAAACACTTAATGGAAATACCTCAAACAAACAATATTGTCTCACAAATTTTACTTATTGACGAATAATTGAGTTATGATATGAAACTCGGCTGATAAATGCAATAGAAAACACATATGCAAGAAACCGAACGCACAAGAATAGATGTGGCAGATAGAATAGCTGTTGCAAAAAGACTCGAACGTTGCCTTAACTTAAGTATACATGAAATTACGTCCACTGGAAAAATCTCTCCAAATATTCACGAAACCCTCAAAAAAATCAAAAAACGTTGATTCCACAACCCAGAACAAAATTTTTTTACGAGATGGGGCTGACCTTAGGACCGACCTATGACGCTATGGAAAGACCTCGTACCCATACTTGCATGGACAAATAGGTAACCAATTTTTTCTCTACAACCCCGTGTGAAAACCTCATCATTGAATAGTATTCCCTGAAAACACGAAATATCGTCAAGTCATTAACGACCCTACATCCCGAACCACTCCATCCATTTTCACTAATTTAACTTTCGTGATTTTCTGAGGTTCATATCTTTCATTCAAAATCCTGAGGAGCGATTTCCGTGATAATTTCGCAGAGATAAATCACGTTTTGACCACATTTTCGACCGTAACTTCGAAAGTTTTTAACCGATTTTGCCCAAATTCATTACCGTAACCATTTTTTCAATTATTTCTCGGGAAAAAGAAGATTTTGAAAATCGGATAAGATTTACTCGATTTATGTAGAAGAAAGACATTGGGTCCTAGAAGAGACTCAGTTCAAGGCCCTGGCTGAGTCCAAGAACTCATTATTAAGGGACTGTCCATAAATGACGTCTGCTTTTAGGTGGGAGAGGGGGTTCCGATAAAACAGACAGAATATGACAGTGACAGGGTTCGAGGAAACAAACATCTGTTTTCAAAAAAATTAGAAGATGAAGTGACGAGTCCCATGTGTTGCGACATTAGGAAAAACAGACAGAGTATGACAAGGGGAGGTGTTAAAAAAGTCGGAAAAAAGCAGACGTCATTTATGGACATGGACAGCCCCTTTAAAAGTTTCTTCCACAATTTGTAGGGTATTCCTATACCTTTCGATTAAAATTAATTTTGAAAATCGGAAGTGATTTACTCGAATTATGCATACAAAAGACCTTAAGTGACTTAAATGGCCCTAGCTAGACTGTCCTTGGTCCGGCAGTGCCCAGATTCAATCCCATAAAAGCTTATTCGACTACCTGTCAGGGAAAAACATTTGGATCGGTTGGACGGGCAAAACTACTTTTATATAATTTCTCTTACTTAGACCCTAGAAGGAAAAAAACACCTGGTTGCAAACGTTGTGGTAGACCTAATAGACGCAAGAACTTCGTACCTTTGTGGAGGTTTAAAAAGAAAAATCAACCTTTAGCTTAGCGGAAAAATTAGACAAATGTTGTAATTTAAAAAGCACGCGCATAATTACAATTTCCACCTTAAAACTTTTCCGCCATCTCTTGGCACAAGAGTGAATGAATATTGACATTAGAAAACAAAATGGGGAATTAAAGTTTTGCGAAAAAGTTAAAAACACGAACTACTTGCAAAATGTTGAATATTTTTCGATAATGTGTGCTTCTTGTGTGATTAACTTAAAACAAAACGAGTCGTTCAATTAGCAACGTTGCATTGATCGTATTGTGTGCGGTAAAAATAACCAAAATCGTGCGAAAATCCTTGTTGTGTTTTCCAGTGTAGTGTCTGCTTTTTGTTGAAGAAAGAATGTTGTTCTTTTGAATGCCTCCTTTGATCGAGATTGATTCTCAGCCTATTGGGCAAACAACGGCCAATATGTCTACGGGCGAAAATATCGGATTGCCATTGTGGACGGCACTGTACGATTATCAAGCTCAAGGAGAAGACGAGTTGTCATTAAAACGCGGAATTGTTGTTTACGTCTTAAGCAAAGACAGCAACATCTCTGGTGATGAGGGATGGTGGACGGGCAAAATAAATGACAAGGTTGGAATATTTCCATCCAATTTTGTCACTGAACACGATCCAATGTTACTGGATGTCCCGTCACATATTATTGGTGACATTCAACCGGTTGAAGTCGATTACAATGAGCTCGAACTGAAAGAAGTGATTGGAGTCGGAGGTATGTTTTCGATCTAACTTCACCAACTCCCAATTGCAATCCCTTCGCGATGTACACAAATTGTCTTAAGGCCACCTTCGCTGTGGTTGAGTGACGATTTTCTACTGGAGAACCAGCGTGCCCAAAGCCCTTTCTTGACTTTTTTTTTCGAAATGTGATCAGTTTCAATAAATTGTGAAAGCTTCAAATTCGCTCAGTTGTACAACTGTGATAAATGCAATATACATTTTGTCTTACTCCTCATAAGCCTTTTCAGTTCTATGAACTCCACCCGATTGGTGACAATGGACAATGTGTGTACTTCGTGATGGGTTGACTTATCCTAACTTTGCTTCAACACCGTACGAACTCCGACTTTTAACAAATTCGATAAACGGTCCCACGATTCCCGGTGATAAGTGAGAAATTGAGCGAGCTAAGTAAAAAAGGTTCCGTGTTGTTGCAGGCTTCGGAAAAGTACACAGAGCTTATTGGAATGACGAAGAAGTTGCAGTTAAAGCGGCTAGACAGAATCCCGATGAAGAAATCGATGTCACTCGGGACAATGTGTTACAAGAAGCGAAACTATTTTGGTCATTGAAACATGAAAACATTGTGTCACTGCAAGGAGTTTGCCTGAAACCACCAAATTTGTGTTTGGTTATGGAATTCGCAAGGGGAGGTCCCTTGAACCGAGTGTTAGCTGGAAGGAAAATTCCTCCTGATGTTTTGGTTGATTGGGCTATGCAAATCGGACGAGGCATGAACTATTTGCACAACGGAGCGCCGATTTCTATCATTCATAGAGATTTGAAAAGTTCAAATGGTAAGTCGGTTTTGGGTTTATGTATTTTTTTGGTTGATGAATTGGTGAATGGAAGAAATTAAAGAATTACCATCGGTTCATAAAAAATGAATGGATTTTGACAAACATTTTTTAAATTTACAATATCGTTAAGCAAAACATGTAAAGCTATTTTTGAAAAATTTATCAAAAGCACTGGGGCCGGGCCAGTCTTTGTTAGGTCCATTGTACTGAACCTTGTTCCTATACTAGTCAATTTTCCCTTTCGGGTCTTTTAGTTCGTAGACATGAATTGAGGAATTTTGAAAAAAGGCAAATGAAATGAGGCAACAATATTATTTTACAGTGACAAATCCTACATTCACTGTTTCACAGATTGAGTTAACTATTGAAGAGAACTTCAACAAATGAAATGAATTTTACTACATCGTCCATGCAATTCTGTTAACTCGCAAACTCACTCGTTTACCCTGAGCAACTCGAAAGTGTTATTTTGACTCATGTAGTTGCATACCTCACCTTCGACTCGGATATGCGAACTCTGCACTCGCCAAAACAACAGTTTCCAACGTTTACTGCTAAAAAACACTCGTAAGTTTAACTCTTATCACAAAATTGTGTCCTCATGTAATGAATTACTTTCTCAGGGTCCTATGTAATGTGCTAATTGCAAATTGCCACAAGCGATCATTGAACCCAATTGCAAATATTCGAAATTTCTTTGCAATTTTACAAATTATGCACCAATTAGCTTGAGCTTCAAGTAGAAATTTTACAAATACATGGACAACAGTCTGTAAACCCATCAGCGTGAACTTCGAGTAGGTATTTTGCGGATACCACAAATATGTTAATGTGGGGTGTCGTTAGAAAGCTGCGGGATCCATTTTCCAAAAAAAAGTGTTTCTAGATCATTTCAGTAATCGAAAAATCGTCCCGTTGGTGGTCAGTTTTAATCTGACTGACTCCAGCGTTTGCCATGTGAACTCTATATGGTTTTAGA
>WJQU01000783.1:0-22613 GCA_029228625.1 Pseudolycoriella hygida | reverse complement strand
CCGAATACTTTTAAAAACAAAAAATCCAAGATGGCGTCACTTTGACAGCTGGCAGCCATTTTCTTAGGATTCATAAAGATTCTACTCATCAATATCAACAACTGTCCAAAAAACCAAAAAAAATTTTTAAATTACATCAACAAAAAATTTCAATTGAAATCTAGGTAGCATAATGGTTTTTTTGTTATAAAAGGCAATGCAAAACTGCATTTTAATTCAGTCCCTTTGGACTCCTCAAGCAGGTCGGACATATGTTGGTTCACATGTGAATCTTGTTTTGCATTGCCTTTTTTTGAATCACAAGGCAATGCAAAAGAATCTACTATGTGTTCGAACATAGAATTAGGGAGTCGTCGTAAGATTTCCGTACTCAAAGAAAAATAGAATTAAGCAGTTGGATTGCAGTACTGGACAGAAATCAGATCACAGTGGAAGTCTTTGTTTGAACACAGTAGTAGGATTTCTGTATTCAAAGACAAATCAGATGGCCTTAAAATTTTATGTGTGAACACAGAATTAGGCTGTCGTAGGATTTCTGTACAGAAATCAGACAGCCGTAAAATTCTGTGTTTGAACATAGAATTAGGTCGTCGAATGACCTCTATACTCGAAGACAGAAATCAGAAGGCCGTAGTATTCTGTGATCGAGCTCAGAATAAGTCTGTCGTAGCAAATCTCTACAGAAATTAGACGGCCGTAGAATTTTGTGTTTGAACAAAATTTGTTTAAGCGTGAAATGAACGACCTATAATATGCAATTCACTCTAAGCAGTTCTGTAAAATTGTGTAGGTTTGTTTTTGATTCAACAAAAGATGTTTTGGGATTTAAGTTAAAATATCGATAGCAGCAAACGAAACATTTCTTACAATACTGCTATCAGGCAAGCAAAAATTTCTTAGAAATCCAGTAAAGATTAAGTAGTTGATCTGATTTCAGTTTCACGAAGCTGTCTTAGAAAGAAAGTATAAGTCGTTAGCGGAGCGAGCAAAAATTTTCGAGTGGCTCCAGTCGTTTTCTATTATTTCCCGTCCAATAGTCATTTCCCATTATATCCCGTTCAATGATCATTTCCCTTTATTTCCCGTTCATAGTCTTTTCCCATAAGCTAGTCATTTCCCGTTCATAGTCGTTTCCTATTATTTCCTATTATTTCCCCTTCATAGTCATTTCTAATTATTTCCCGCTCGTAGTCATTTACCATTATTTCCGTTCATATTAATTTTCTATTATTTCCCGTTCATAGTCATTTCCCATTATTTTCCGTTCATAGTTATTTCCCGTTCATAAACATTTCCCATTATTTTCCGTTCATAGTTATTTCCAATTATTCCCCGTCTATAGTTACTTTCCATTATTTCTCATCTCATTTTTCCGTGTTCACAGTTATTTCCTGTTCATTAGTCATTTCCCGTTCGTAGTCATTTCCAATCTTTTCCAGTTTAATAGTCATTTTTCATTATTTACTTTTCAATGGTCATTTCCCGTTCATAGTCATTTTCCATTATTTGCCGTTCATAGTCATTTCCTATTATTTCCCGTTCAATAGTCATTTCCCTTTATTTCCCGTTTACTAGTCATTTCCCATTATTTCTCGTTAAGTAGTCATTTCCCATTATTTTCCGTTCATAGTAATTTCCCATGATTTTCCATTTATAGTCATTTTCTAAAATTTCCAATTCATAGTCATTTCCCGTTCATAGTTGAACGAAGTTTTACAAAAGCAGGCTTAGCAACAAATGTCAAAATCATCTTGCATCATTAGATTCAAGAATTACGAAAAATGAGATGCAAGATAATTTTGACATTTGTGGCCTAGCCTGCTTTTGTAAAACTTCGTTCAGTTATTTTCCTTATTTCGCGTTCACCAGGCATTTTCCGTTCTTAGTTATTTCCAATTATTTCCCGTTCATAGTCATTTCGCATTATTTCCCGTTCGTTATCATTTCCCATTATTTTCTAATCATAGTAATTTCCTATTATTTCTCGTTCGTAGTCATTTCCCATTATTTCTCATTATTTCGCGTTCATAGTTATTCCTCGTTCACTAGTCATTTCCCGTTCATAATCATTTCCCATTATTTCCCGTTCACTAGTCATTTTCCGTTCATAGTTATTTCGTTCGCGAGGTCAGACTCTTTCGTGGCATAAAGCACAGTGTTACATTAAAGCTAAATATTAGCATATCTAGTGGAACGTATATGAACTATAATGATGGAAATAACGTGTGCTTATCAGAACTTTTTCGCCTGCGAGGTCAGAATAGGGAGGGTCACACATACGAATGGTATTTCGTAAAAGGGATTATCAGTCGGTTACCTAACATTTTTCAAAGCGCAACATAATTCGCTTTCGTAGCATTTCATAAAAGGTATCATCAGTCGCTTACGTAACGTTTCGTAAAAGGGATCATCAGTCGCTTACGTAACGTTTCGTAAAAGGGATCATCAGTCGGTTACGTAACATTTCTTAAAGCGCAACATAATTCGTATTCTTAGCATTTCGTAAAAGGCATCATCAGTCGCTTACGTAACATTTCGTAAAAGGGATCATCAGTCGGTTACCTAACATTTGTTAAAGCGCAACATAATTCGCTTTGGCAGCATTTCGTAAAAGGCATCATCAGTCGGTTACGTAACATTTGTTAAAGCGCAACATAATTCGCATTCGTAGAGTTTCGTAAAAGGGATCATCAGTCGCTTACGTAACGTTTCGTAAAAGGGACAATGAGTCGCTTACGTAACGTTTCGTAAAAGGGATCATCAGTCGGTTATGTAACATTTGTTAAAGCGCAACATTATTCGCTTTCGTAACACTTCGTAAAAGGGATCATCAGTCGGTTACCAAACCTTTTTTAAAGCGCAACATAATTCGTATTCGTAGCATTTCGTAAAAGGGACCATCAGTCGGTTACCTAACATTTTTTAAAGGACAACATAGTTCGCTTTCGTAGCATTTCCTAAAAGGCATCATCAGACGCTTACGTAACATTTCGTAAAAGGGATCATCAGTCGGTTACCTAACATTTTTTAAAGCGCAACATAATTCGCTTTGGCAGCATTTCGTAAAAGGCATCATCAGTCGGTTACGTAACATTTGTTAAAGCGCAACATAATTCGCATTCGTAGAGTTTCGTAAAAGGGATCATCAGTCGCTTACGTAACGTTTCGTAAAAGGGACAATGAGTCGCTTACGTAACGTTTCGTAAAAGGGATCATCAGTCGGTCATGTAACATTTGTTAAAGCGCAACATTATTCGCTTTCGTAACACTTCGTAAAAGGGATCATCAGTCGGTTACCAAACCTTTTTTAAAGCGCAACATAATTCGTATTCGTAGCATTTCGTAAAAGGGACCATCAGTCGGTTACCTAACATTTTTTAAGGGGCAACATAGTTCGCTTTCGTAGCATTTCCTAAAAGGCATCATCAGACGCTTACGTAACATTTCGTAAAAGGGATCATCAGACGCTTACGTAACATTTCGTAAAAAGGATCAGGGCCCATTCACAAATGACGTCACATTTGCTATAAAAAATTAGTATCCATAAAAAGGTCATAACTCCTGCAGTACAGCAAATTTTGTTTATAGGACTCTGGCTACTCCCCAAACAGGGGGGTGTGTTTGGGGGGGGGGGCGTAGCCGGAGTACTATAAACAAAATGTCTGACTAGTTTGGAGTTATAAACTTTGTGGACTTTATAGCAAGCGTGACGTCATTTATGAACAGCCCCCTCATCAGTCGGTTACCTAACATTTTTTAAAACGCAACATAATTCTCATTCGAAGCATTTCGTAAAAGGGATCATCAGTCGCTTACGTAACGTTTCGTAAAAGGGACAATGAGTCGCTTTCGTTACATTTCGTAAAAGGGATCATCAGTCGGTTACCAAACATTTTCTAAAGCGCAACATAATTCGTATTCGTAGCATTTCGGTAAAGGGACCATCAGTCGGTTACCTAACATTTTTTAAAGCGCAACATAGTTCGCTTTCGTAGCATTTCGTAAGAGGCATCATCAGACGCTTTCGTAACATTTCGTAAAAGGGATCATCAGACGCTTATGTAACATTTCGTAAAAAGGGTCATCAGCCGCTTGGTTTAATATTTTTTGAGATTAAGATGGAGCGCTCCTAACATATTTAAAATTCCCTGTTGAAAATGTTGACAACATTCAAAAATCTAAAATTATTGAAAATTTCTCTTTGTTGGTGTGCTTTGGTTTCTCGAATTTTGGAAAAAAAAACATCGCAATAGGATTTAGCTTTAGTCAATGATAATGAGGAAAAATGCAAAAATCGAAAATCATTTGAAATCTGGGATGTTTGTTCAATCCATCGAAAATGCCGATTGACAACTCAAATGACCTTGCAACAGACCTATATCGCAAATCTATTTGACAATAGATGGCATTATGCAAGTTTGCTCGAATTGTCACATTCTATTGTTCTTTTACAGATGAAGATAATTTGGCTTAGTTCACTTTTTCACAATTATATGTGAATGTGGTGAACCACGAATACGTCAATATCGTTAAGTTTTTTTTTGAAATATAGATGGAGTACTTTCAAAATTTTTAAGCGAAGTTTAGGAAAAAGTTTGGAATAGGAAAATAAAATAAATAAATAAATAGTTTTTTGTAAGATATTAAAGAGTATATGTGCCCCTCCTGCATTTTAAACCGGGCTTGGGACCGTCATATAGTTTTTCGTTTTTTAAAAATGTTAGTGCAATAGACCAAGAGAAGGCCTATGAAATAAAACAGTATGGCTCAGTTGCCACATATGCTTTTCAATATCGTTTATGGGAAATATGGAAAGAGAGTTTAGTTGTATTTTGCAATTAATATACAAAAAATTATTTGTATGAGAGATGAAAACAGTTCCTTCAAATGTGCCAGTTATGTGCAAAGTCGATTGAGAGACATTCTTGTAAATTTGATAACTTTCAATTCTCTGTATTTCTTCTGAGAATTTTCGTAGAAGAAATATGGAAAAGTCAGCAATATATAATTTTTATATGCGAATGCTGAAATGAGAGGCAACTTGATTTAACTCTACGTGTTTCGTAAGAGTAGTGAAGATGATGAGCACTAAAAGTGTAGCCCATCGAAAATGAAAATGATACGAAACCTACAAATCTTTTGTTTAATACAAAAGATTTGTACATCTCATATCAGTTTTATTTAGGACGTTCTGTAGTGAAAAGTGAGAAAATTGTACGACTCACACCCGAATATGTATAATTTGTGCGTAGTTGTATGACATAAAAGACAAAGACAAAACAACACAAAAACACAAAATTAAAAATGTTCATCACACGCCATCACTGTTAAGTGATGGGTGTGAGAACGTTTTAGTCTGCATACACTATCACTTGCGTGATAGGTAAGAGACTAAAACCTTAACTTCAGCATGCCACTACGTGCGTGATGGGCGCCAGAAGTTGTTTGATGTTAAAAATTGACAAAATATATCAGAACACTAAAAACCATTAGTAGCATGCAATGGTTTTTAGTAGCTCTGCCATATTTTGCCAATATTCCATACACAAATTACCCATATAAGAATGGTAGTCGTACAATTTCCGCACTTGTCACTAATTTCCGTGTGCATCAATTTCACTACACTTACTAAACACGAAGAGTTAAGTAAGTGCCGTATCACTTCGGCATAGGCATAAAGAAATTATACCATGCTGTTGACTTTGCAATATTCGCTGCTAAGAAAATGCTGAGAAAAACAGAAAAATTGAAACTCACCAAATGTACAATGACGTCTTCCATTCGGCTTTGCTGTTAACTGGAACATGAGATGAAATGTTCGACATCCAACATAAAAATAAAATAACACTCAAAAGATTTGCAGACAAAAAGTTGTATGCAAATCATGTTGATGTGTG
Organism: Pseudolycoriella hygida; assembly: GCA_029228625.1. Classification (NCBI taxonomy): domain Eukaryota; kingdom Metazoa; phylum Arthropoda; class Insecta; order Diptera; family Sciaridae; genus Pseudolycoriella; species Pseudolycoriella hygida. The sequence goes on along the minus strand of WJQU01000783.1, from coordinate 16,716 downwards.
TAACTGAAAAGAAAGTACAATTAAACAGAAGTTGAGGAAGGAATGGCGTGGGGAAAAGACAGTGCTCAGTCTGTCTTGGAAGGTTTGCGGAGGAAAGGTACCTCTGACGCTTTGTAGATGTAAAGTGGGCAAATTTCTGTGCAATGTCTGTGTGCATATATGGCCTGAAGGTGGGAAGGTGGAAAAGTTAGGAAAATGAAAGAGATAATGGAAAAGGAGAACGATAATTGAAAAGGTACAAACTAACTTCCAAATAGAAAAAAATTTGCATCCAAAAGAAGTTACACAGACATTTGCGAAGCAGTTGAAATGAATGGGAAGCCATTAATTCAACACTTCATGATAAACGACATTTGGAACGAAGATGTCGTTATTACGGTTTAGATGACCCATAAATGGATCATCGATCACCTGAATGAACAGGCGATCCTTCCGTCTTACACGTGACATTGCCACATATAAATGGCCGTGGGAAAATGGTGGTTTTCGCAAAAATATTCCCACTGTGTCGAACGTCTGGCTTTGCGACTTGTTGAATGTCATGGCAAAGGCAAGCTTAACAGGAAATTGTATGCGAACCAATTTCATGCCATCAACGCTGGTAGTCTGTTCGATTTTCGGTAGTATAAGGAAATTGTCCTTAAACATACCGCTGAGCACTTTGACACCAATACTATGTTGATGTAGTTGCGTGACAACTAAGCGTGTGCCATTACAAAAGCCTTGACTCGGACTAAAGTTACGTAACAACATAACTATACATCTAATCTTTAGTCGAAGTCTATGCGGCGGAAAGTTTTTCGGCTTCAAATGATTCAAGTAGCTGATATCAATTGTGTCCACCGGATCGTCACTTTCGCGCACTTCATCTACACTCAAATATGCAATTTCAGTGGATTCAGCTTCTTCCAAGCGATCATAGATGCTATCGTTCAAACGATCCACATCTTCGTGTAGCGTAGTCAATATCGCTGTGGTACTAAATTGTTCGATATCATTTGCAGTAAATGAATCGCCAAAAATTTTCCCAACTATGTCGCTATTAACGATGCACTCAGGTGGTACTTTAACGTAGCTGTCATAGTAAAAGTCACCTTGGCGATCATTAACGGTGCCATTGCCAATGGCCAATTGCCAAGCAGCAAAAGGGGCATCTTGCGGATTTAGCAACCGTCTGTTTCGCACCAGTGCATAGCGGCGAAACAGCGGCCACAGATTGCTACATTTGACAGTCTGTTGAACGATTTCATTTCGTGAAGCATTGTCACCAACAATTGGTAAAATTTGCCAACTATGACAATTTTACCACCAAATGCTTCATTTGGTTGCTTCATCAAATCTCTCAGTAGTCTGTCAATGGCATTAAATGCGAATTTATCGACCATCGAAATTTCGTCAATCAGCACGACATCAGCGGCGCAAAGCTCGCGGCCGATTGGACTTTGAACTGTGACATTACATGAACTTGTGGCAGTAAGTTCTAAAGGCAATCGGAACTTGGAATGGCAAGTGGCATCACCTTTGAGTAATGATGCAGCAATTCCAGTCCATGCAACAGAAACAATTTTTTTCTGCATGCCAAGTAATGTACTTATCAGCGCAGAATACAAATATGTTTTTCCGGTACCACCGGGCCCATCATCATCATCATCATCATCAAACTTTATAGATCGTTAGTACCTTCCGGTGTGAGGTCTTTCTGCCGCAACCCCAGATTGGTGAACTATCGTCCTCCATGCCCTCCTATCGCCCGCCAAAGAGATGGTTTGTTCGCCCAGAGAAAGTCCCCTAACTTCTAAATCTGATTTAATTGAATCGATAAACCTTCTCCTTGGTCTACCCCTTGGCCTAACACCCGGGACTTGTGCATCCAAGATCCTTTTCGGTAGCCTGTTATTACCCATCCTTTGAACGTGCCCAAACCAGCGCAGACGACTGGCCCTTGCCGCCTCTTCCACTGACGAAATCCCTAAATTTTCCCTAATGTCGTCGTTCCTTATATGATTATCCCACTGCTCCCTCCTATTAACCTTCGCTATATTCCTAAGAACCCTCATATCAGAAACCTCCAGGTCATGCACGAGATATCCGCAGCCAACCCAACTCTCACTACCATACAGAATCGTCGGCCGGAATATTGACCTGTGAATAGCTAACTTTGTTTCGCTACTTAATTCCCTTTTGTTGAACACGTGCGACCTCAACTGACTGGCCATCGTGTTTCCCATTTTCCTCCTTTCCTCAAATTCCCTAACTAACTTGCCATCCTCTGAAAAAATGGTTCCTAAGTACTTGAATTCAGAAACCTGCTCCAGCTCCTCCCCATTTAAATTGCAAGCTATCTCCTTCCGAGCTTTGCCGACATGCATAATCTTAGTTTTCCCTACACTTATCTTCATCCCATACTCCTCACATGCAGCATTTAGGCAGTCAATCCCACCCTGCAACTCCGTGGTACTATCTGCCAACAGAATCAAGTCATCCGCGTAGGCCAGGATTTTCATTATTCCCTCACCCACCTCGACATTTCCCTGCAAGTTTGCCTGCTTGATGATTTTGTCCATGAAAATTATGAACAGAAGCGGGGAAAGACAACAACCCTGACGAACGCCCTCTTTAACCTCGAAAGACTCGCTAATTTCGCCATCTATTCTCACCGCGGCCCTGCTTTCTGCGTAAATACTCTTAATGGCACGCAGTAAACCCCCATTGATACCGTACTCGCTAAGAATCCCGAATAGCTTCTGCCTTGGTACCCGGTCGAATGCCTTCTCCAAGTCGATGAAGCATAAGTATAAGTCCCTGTTCTTTTCATAAAGCTTTTCGATAGTCTGCCTGAGGCAGAAAATCTGATCCTGACATCCCTTCAGAGGCCTGAAACCACCCTGAATCTCATCCAGTACTCCTTCCACTATGTTCCTAACCCGGTCAACAAGTACACCCGTGTACACCTTACCTACCACGCTCAAGAGCGATATCCCCCTGTAGTTACTGCAAACCTTACGGTTGCCCTTCTTATAAATTTTAGCAATAACACCGAAGCTCCAGTCAGCAGGTACTGTTGAAGACCTCATGGCCAAAATGAAAATCCTACAAAGCCATTGGATCCCACCTGATCCGCTATACTTAATAAATTCCGTCCTAATTTCATCCACCCCTGCGGATTTTCCTTCCCTTAATCTGCCGACCTTTCGGGACACCTCATCCAGTGTAATTTCCTCCTCCACCTCCGAGCTAGGATCTGCCTCCCTCCCATTTTCTTCTACCTGATTGACAGATGTAAATAAATCCTTAAAGTAATGCCGCCAAGTCTTCAAGACTTCACCCCTATCTGTAATTAACCCGCCGCCTTTATCTAAAATACTACTACATCCCTCTTTCACGCCACCGCGCCTAATGCCCTTAATCATCGACCAAAATTCCTTACCCCTGCCTTGACCTGCCCTTTCCAAATCCTCCCCAAACTTTTTCCCCTCCCGGTCCTTCGCTTCCCTGACTAGATCCTTAACCAGTTGCCTACAAGCCTTATAAGCCTCCCACTTCGCCACCGTCCTGTCCTGTAACCAAATCAAGTATAGTTTCCTTTTCTCCAATACAGCCCCCCTGATACCGGCGTTCCACCCACCCGTCTTTTTGTTTCGACCCCCGCTAGCGACACTGCCCAGACATTCCTCAGCCAGATCCAAGACAAATTTCTTAAAATTCGCCCACTCAGCCTCAATGTCCCCGCAGTCAGCTGGAAGCCCCTCAAATCCTTCGGCGATTCTTGCCATAAAACGAGACCTAACTGCCTCTTCCCTAAATTTGCCCACACGAAATTTGCGACTTACCACCTTCTTCCTCTTAGTCTGACAGAGTTTACCAACCGACAGATGGGTACCCAAAAAGTAGTGGTCAGAACCGAAAGTGAAACCCCTGAAAACACGTGTGTCCCTGACTACCTGCCTCCTGTCCTGCTCTATAATCATGTAATCAATAATGGATTTGTGACCCAAACCCTCATTGACGTACGTATACCGATGGATCCACTTGTGCCTATAGAAAGAGTTGGTTATTGCTAACCCATTGAAATCACAAAAATCCAACAACCGTTTACCATTTGAATTCAATGTTTCTTCCCCAAATCTACCCACTACCTTCCCATACCCTGAGTTGCTTTTAAAGTTTCCTATTCTTGCATTGAAATCCCCCAGCAAAATCAATGATTCATTTCCCTTTTTGCTAACTACGTCCCCTAGTTGTTCGTAAAAAGTGTCCAAGTCAGTAGCATCACTACCATTGCAAGGGCTATACACGCTAACCAAGCGATAAATTCCACCCGCTAACTTTACAGAGACCCACATCAGCCTTTCATTTACGAAACGAACATTTAGGACAAATTTGATCAATTCCTTCCTGATAGCGATTCCAACCCCCCAGTTTCCCCTACCAGACTGAACTCCGGACAAAAACACCTTATACCCGCCCACGTGTTCTTCCGTCTGTCCCTTCGTCCTAACGTCACTCAACGCCAATATGTCTATACCGTAGTCCTTAGCCAGATCAACTAATTCCTCTCTGCGATCCCGAAAACCCCCATTAACGTTTAGACTCCCAATAAACAAACCATCAACCATTTTGCATTGCCTGATCGTCAACGATGGGGTACCTAGCAAGTCGAGCGTTGGTCGTACCCCGTATCCAACACCCGTCCGAGGCTGTGTTTTATTGTTTTTACCGAGAATGAATACAGTGGGACGGCCTGGTAAGCCGAACCGCACCGGAAGTACAAGTTTTAATGGGTACCAAGAACGACCGTCTGGAATGCAATGTGCTCGTTTGTTTATATTTTTTACCAAACGGATTGCTATACATATAGCGAAGCCACCAACCGAAATTATGATCATAAACATTTTACTAGAAGTAGGATGCCGAGACAAATAAAGTACACATCAACATAAATTAATTTATCTGCTCCAGGCGTTTGATGAACAGCCTGTAAAACAGCGTCAAATATATCTCGCTGTTCGGGTTCAAATGTTGCCATTAAACGGGCACCATTCTCTCTTTCAGCACGAACTGTTGCATCCGTGGAATTGTCAGTGTCAACGTCCTCATCATCGGAATCGGTTGCACCGTTTACGATTAGCTTTTGTTCAGCAACACTAATCTCAATATCGCTTGGCAATCCGAAATCACTCAAGTCTTTCCAATGACGACGTAAACACCGAGAAATGTGCCGTAGTGCCATTTTCTCGGCAATGTCATTGGGAATGTTGCGACGACGGTAGTCTTCAATGAACGACCGCTTAAATTTGTCCCACAAACTCAACGGATTGCTTGGCTTAATAAACACTAACATGTTTATAAACAGACGGCGCAAATGACGTGGCATATGCTTGGAAGCAAGTTCTTCCAACGTCTGTTCGTGCAAGCTATCGTTTCTCATCAGGCCTAATGCAACAGCAGCCAAATGGTGTGTAGCATAAGTTACACCATTGACTGTTCTTAGATCTTCGTAGGAAGTAGCACCACGTACAGTAAGTAACAGTAGTCGCAATGCATACAGCTCAACATTGTTACAGTTGACTGTATACATACGACTTATTGTTCTGTCATGCCTACGCAATCGTGGTCGCCATCCGTATTTCCTACTGTAAGTGTAATGCGCCGGTATTTCTTTATACAAATACTGGCGTCCATTTACATCTGTCGCGTTGAGTTCAAAGCAGGCAGTCAATTCCGTTGTGGTTTGATCTAATGCCGCTTGAGGATCATCAGAATCAATCACAACATTATGTTCGCCACACAAATGTACAGGCAATCTGTACACTGTATCTGACATAATGTACAGGTCATTGGCAAGTAGACGCCAACTGGACTCACCCCAACCATGGTATCTGTTATCATTGAAACGTCTGTATTCATTCAAAATTTGAATGCCATTTTCAATGGTAACACCAAGGTTGGCTCTGTCGCCGCCTTTGCACAAATATTTAAATAAATATTTGACACTCTGTAATGAAGCAATAACTTCTACATTTATGTGCGACTCGTATTTTAACAACAGATATGGATTGTAACCAACAATCCATCTATTGTCTATGACATCATTGTTATCATCCGTCACAGTACGGCCGTTGTTGCGACGGCGATATATCGGATAACAATTGTCTTTGATTTGTGTTGTGGCAGCAAACGGTTTCGGAAAACGTTTGCAACACTTGTATCTCTGTGTTTTCTCATTCAACCGCATGCATGGCAAGTATACTTTATCAACGCCACATTTGTTATGTGTCATAAAGCGCCTAACCAATGCATGCAATCGCGGATTCTTTTGAACATCGGGAATTTCAGCCGATAAAAAACGGTCAACATCAGCCGCAAGTGTGGGCCGATCGTGCTCACGCATAAATAAAATAATGTGAGCATGTGGTAGTTGACGCTTTTGCCATTCAATAACAATGACGTACGACGCCAGATTACCCAGAACCTTATTTTTATATAAATCGTCAATCAATGCTTGTAATTTACATTTAAATATTCTGGCCACCAACAATGGGTCATCGATAATGTTATGACCTGGTTTTACATTATCTTTACATTCTTGCCACATTGGATTGAATGTGTACGTGACCAATAGAGTTGGTTTGCCATAATGCGAGCAATATGCCAACGCATCATGATACTTTTCTATTAACCATCGCGGGCTCCCAACAACGCTCGAATTCATCACAATCACTTTGCCTGGCAAATCAGGATTGAAATCAGGCAAATTTTCAAAATAATCCTGTAGACCTTTGTACTGATCTACACGATTTTTTTTTTTTGAAAATCTTCCCTCTGCTGATATTCAAACGTATTGGCTTCCACCCGAGCAAATGCATCAATTACAAACAATTGATTTAATCTGCCTGCGTGCGGGAATGGAGAAAAGAGATTTGGACGCCGCATCATCAAGTATGCATAATACTCTCGCAACGTTACTTTCTTCCGGTTTGAAGCCGCAGTGGCACCGTTCCGCATAAGCGTGAACGTCCACGTTTGCTCGGCGTTTGGGAACAACAATGGGTATAACAATGCGTCGCGATTTGGATCGCAAGTTCGCAATGGTACACCGGCGTCAACGTTGCCCGATACCGGGAACACTATAATGTTCTTAGTATTCGCAGCAGAAGCCGAGTCCTTAATCATACACACTTCGTTCGAGGTAGGAACATTGTATGCGCCTTGGAAATGTTGGCGCTTGGCTATTTCTCTACGATCAGCCACAATTTCCAAACGGACGTTTGGAGGTGTCGCGTTTGGATAGCGCCGGTTATTTTCGAGCAAAACATTACGTAGCATTCGGTACATTTGCGCAAACGGATTTATGCGTCGCAGCAAATTGAGCAGCTGCATCCGTAGTTAAAACGTACAGCTGTGCAGGTGGCATATTTGCAACAACAGTATTGGTTCGGAAATGGTCAGCATTGTGATAAATTTGACCGTGAATTGTGATCACCGGTCCAATGGTACCTGATCGTCCCATTTGACGAAAGTCAGTTGCACCTCTGGACCCGAAACTCAATACGTTGTTGTATTGCAAAATTTCATCGAAAAATGGTTTCGACATGGAATGTTGAAACATGAGCAATCAATTCTTGTGGATAATTGTTATGTTGCACAGTTGGCAAATCAAAAGAGACTGCACCATCCATGCAACATTTATGGAAGTATCCACGCGAATTTCTTTCTTCAGCGAAAAACATAGCGTCACACTTTTCACATTGTTGGTCCATCGGACCAAGTCTGTGAGGTGTGTACATAGCATTTGTTTCGTCAACATTCTGATGATTCTGATATGCGTCGTACATTGTGGGACAGTCTTCACGATCCGCCAGACGACGCCGTGTGATTTCTTCTTCACGCAACAATGTTTCGACAGCACGATCGGAAGCATCGACAATCTCTTCATCAGTAATGCCATTGTCGAATAGGAAATCACGAAACTCTTCGAAAGTTTCAAATTGTGACGGGAATCCTTTTCGAGACAATTTCTGGCAATACTCATTCCATCGATTGCGAAGTCGCAGCTCGACTTGTGTCAATGAAGGACCTTTGACTTTACGATTACCGTACTCAATTGCGTTTCGTATTCTGGTATTTGTAACAGCTTTTTGAGTGAAATAAGCGGATGTGTTACCGTCTTTCTTATTTATCAAAATATCAGAACGTACGGTAGTAGCAATAGACGACTGACTAATATTGTCCATATATTTTTGTCGTAAAGCCATACGGCGTAGCCGAGCGAGAGGAATGTCGTCGGAGTCCTGTTCTTCTCTGAGAATTCGTTGACGTAGTTCAGCCAAAGGAATATCGTCAGAGTTGCCCGCACTTACTATAGGATCTTCTTCAGCATCGTCGTCATTATCTGACGGGATACCATCATCCATAATAGTAGTAGGACCAACTCGGCGACGCCGTGGCGCTGCCGTAACATCGTTATTGCATTTCGCAACTGAAAATGGTGTTATGACACAATTCAGAGTGCGTTGCGCATAACTGTTATGAAATTCGCGAGAAGTGTCGAACTATGAAATAAGTAAATGTTTGCCACACCACTTTCATCGCGCAAACCTTTTTCGTTTCGACCTTGCGAATCGATAAGAAGGTACATTCTTTGATGGTATCTGAAAAGGCAAACATTTGTATCATTCGAAAGTAACGCAATCCCATGCGAATTTTTTCGAAAAAATGATTTAATGGATTCAAATACATTTCCACGTATTTCGTCTTCTGTTTTCCGTTTACATAGGACGGAACAATCTGTTCCGAGAAAAATACGTTCGTCTATGTCTGACAACTGAAGATCACACCGTTCAGGATGTTTAATCATAGTATCTGCTAAACACTTTCTGAATAGTTGATCTCCCAACAAAAGTATATTGTCAACGTCATGGCTTTCTTATGCAGTGGATTTAACTGCGGTGTAAGCCAGAAACACTATACAATTGCATAAGGACTGGCGTCCTCGCTAAATACTATCAAATATTTCGTAATTTTCTGCAAAGTGCCTGGTACAACCTTGCGATAAAGTGGCTTACACTTAATCGATTTTGGAGCATCAACATTCTCCATCTGCTTCTGCATTATATTCATCCGGATCATCGTCCAAGTATCGGTATTCATCGTCACCATCATCACAATTATGGGATTCATCGGCATTATTGTGATGTGTGAGCAATTGAGGTGATAACTCGTTTTCACCGTGATATGCGTCATCTTCGGTAAGATTGGCTTCGTCATCGGTTATAAAAATAACTGTTAGTGAAATCCAATTTCTACCAGCCGGATGTGCACTTAAGAAGAAGCGTTCAAAGCGATCCATAGTACTAAAGAATAGTATTACGGATTTATTACGACTGTCATACTGATCAATATGTCGACCATGCGAATCGAAGAATACATATCTCTCGCAATGACGATCGCGATATTTGATCAGTGCATACGTGTATGTATTGTAAACTATGAGCAAATTTCTGTATACGTCATCTGTTTCAAACAATTGCAATATATTCTGAAAACTGCCTTGCTCATAATGATCATTAAATTGATGAAGCTGATCGCTCTTAATGAAATAATTGCGAGCGCCAATATGCAACGAAAAACTATTTTCGAACACTAAGGCGTCTAACAATGAATCGTTGCTGCGTGTGCTTTCCATTCGAAGTATACGTCTATAACACGAATCACCAATGGTAACTATGCTGTCCAAATCATTTGAATCCCATGAATCGATCGATTTATGAACTGCATAAGCAGTGGACGTTGCGGCAATAGCTGTGCACTGGTGTCTGGGTAATTGAAAGCGACGATCAAACTGACAGAAATTACCAAGCACAATTTTGTAAAAATGGTTGCGTGGCAATTCTGGAATTTGGGTCACATTAAATGGTGACATTAGGAAATCAATCATATCTTACGAACACGACAAACTGAAATCATTCCCTCTGACATTATTTGAATCGATTGAAGCATTGTCACTTCCATCGTGTTCGTTACTTCTAATGTTCAAGTTGACATTGTGTGTACCTGTTGCAGTCAATACATTTTCAACAACTTCAGCGACTTTCTGCATACTCTGTTCTGTGAACGAATATCATGTGCAAAAAATCCCAAAAAGTCAGACTCATTAGATTGAATGACGTCATGAACGGATTTTCTGTATTGAATGTCATGAGAACAAAATCCGAAAAAGTCAGACTCATTAGACAGAATAATGTCATGAACGGACTTTCTCTGTTGACTTTTGCCAATGGCACCAGAAGAAAATCCGTAAAACTCAGATCCACTTGATGAATTTACATCATCGATCGATCTGTGTTGCTTTTTCGAAAGAAGGGGTGTTAAATCATCCACACTTCTAAAGTTCTTCTGTGATGCACGATTTTCCTTTGTACACAGCATCGGCGTAGAAACAAACATTTCTGATTTGTCGCCACGTATGCTACGCTTAGGAGTATGTGTTTGTGCGCATAAATTTACAATCGACCGACTCGTCAATCGGGACAAATTTACCGAACAATTCTTTGTTACATGTGTGACAGGTACAGTAGTCGCTGTCTTTGAAATTGATGCAGTTACTTTTTTTTAGAATCACATATGATAGGTTCATCAGTCAACATATGTGAATCAATTTTTCGATTGAAGCGAGTAGGTGCGGTAGCCGCTACTTTTCCTTCCAATCTTTTTGCAGAAACACATTTGACAGGTATGGTTACAGCTGTCTGTGATTCATTGGCAATACCATCAATTTTTCGGTTGGAGCGAGTAGGTGCGGTAGCCGCTACTTTTCCTTCCAATTTTTTTGCAGAAACACATTTGACAGGTATGGTTACAGCTGTCTGTGATTCATTGGCAATACCTTTTGGAATAGGTATGCTGACACGTACATTAGCATCTGTTTTAGAATTTTGTACAGAAACACATTCCACAGGCACATAAGCCGCTGTGAGTGACTCTGTAGTCTTAACTTTTTTGAAAAAGTTAATCAACCTATTCGCACGCTTCGCCTTATTTAAGGCAGCGCCGAATAGTTTTTTCCCACCCGAAGCCCCATACTTACCATCTCCGCTTTGGATCTCATCTTTCTTACCTTCCATGTTAATCTGTTAAAAAAAACGAAATTGCAAATAATGTTTTTGTGGTATTTGTGCTTATAATCGGCCGATTATAGCACTAAAAATAAGTGATGCGAGATTGAGGTCAATCGCATCAATCGCAAATCAGAAGATTTGGACCAATGTTAATCTACGAAAAGAAGAGGAAAGGGGAATGGGGGGGCGGGGCGCATAGGGAATTAGTAAAACAACAATATTTGTTTTAAAAATGTTTTTATTGTATGTATTTTGAAGTTTTCAACTGTAAGGAAGAGGGCATATTTTTGGAAAATCGTATGTATAAGTAATTGCGAAATTATTATTTGGAAAATTTAGAAAATCTACGTGCACGTTAAACTAAAAGAGATCTGTTAAGTTGTACGCATGTTGTTGCGGCGTTAAAAACCTACTTAGAATGACAAACTTCATATTAAGCGAAGTCAAATTGAAGCGAGTAATAGTAAAATTAAATGAAATGTAGTAAATATAAAGCGAAATAAATTAAAAAATTTAGAAATTATTAAAAAAATTTAGTAAAACGATTGTCCAAAAGTAGGCCATGGTAAGAAATGAATGTAATAATAAAATATAAAATGAAGGTAAATGAGATGAGGTTGCACTTGAATAAGAAATTGATCTACGAAATAGCAACAGAAGTGGCGCACACAATAAGTAGTTGTATAGCAAGGACATTTGAGAATGAGCAATTAACATCGAAATACAATATAGCAGCGAAAATGATGAAAAGTGGACGGAACAATTTTATTGGAAATGAAACTATAAGTTCGTTATGCCGAAAACAGACGATAAAGTACAGAATATGCTTGAATTATTCCATTTGTTATGTAAAGTGTGAAATAATTATAAGAATATCACAAAGTTGGCACGCGGTTGAATTTTGTTACTTTCGTGTCTTGTAATGCAAATAACTGTTTCTATAAGAAAAGTGTAATTGTTGAAATTATCAACACAAAGGAGCACTTTATGAGGTGTTTTCGGAATTAGAAAATGTTAAATAAGAATTTAGACAAAATGTAACCGCGAACACATATTAATTAATTGCGGCTTATATACAAAAAGCCAAATAATTAAAGTTCATTCACATGTTTTGAACGGAAAATCCAAACATAGAGGCCATAATCCATACAACATTTGAAGATGCATTAACTGTAATGTCGTTCCCCAAATATACACGAAAAAATTAACAGAAGAATTTATTAAATTTGAAATGCCCATAATTGAAGTTTCGTTCGTCTGTTTAAGTAAACGACATTTTGCGAATGGTTTTTGTCGCACGTGTTTTATGAACAAAACCGAAGTCATGCAATGCGAATTTAGAAGTCAACTATTTTCCAAACATTTTGTACACGTTTTCACCACAACTTGATTAATTTGATTGAATTACAACGGAAGACCAATGAGACCATTTGTACACGCAACGAAATGGGATGTGGAAGACACGTGACTTTCAGAGAGCGAAAAAAAAGCATCTGGCGGGCTAAAGAAGCGCACGGGAAAATATGATTCCTCAACATAACGTTTAAACGTAACGCCATAAGGACTTCACTCGGGAAGGTAATGAGCATCAATGATTTCTTAATGATGAATATTATGTAGGAATAAACGAAGGATGAAAGAAAAAAAAAACATTTCCAAAATGTGACATGCAGTTTCGAAATGTAAACAAAATGAAGCAAACTTACCGGATGCGATATTACTGGAACTACTAAAAGCACTTAAATCACTGTAAATCACTTGAATTGTGTTGAATTATTTGACAAAAAACTGAAATCGTTCTGAAAAGAACGTTTGAAAAATTTAGTTTTAGGGAAACGTTGCACTTAGAAGAATAATCGAATGCAAAATGGCTGACACTTCGTCCATATAGATGTGTAAGCGCTATTCTTGCACATAGAAATGTTGAAACAGTAGCGAGATGTGAGCGGTTTTTTTTATACCAAATCAAATTTGAATTCGTAAATTGAAATAAGATGTATGCAGAAAGAAAATAGTAAATTTAAAAAGCTGAAGAAATAATTACATGGGACCATAATAGGATGGAATTTTATAGTTAAATACTCTTTCAGTTGCTGCACTTATTTCCAGAAAAGTGTGAAATATATTGTCAACAATGTAAGGGATGAAAGTCAATTTGGGAAAAGTTGTTTTTTGATGTGGAAATTATTGGAAAACAAAAGTTCCCATATTGTTTATAGATTCGCATGTAAACAAAAAATATTTTCAATTGCCCGCTGTATGGATTAGAATTAAAGAAAAGGTAAACATTTAAGAATATTCTTAAAGTAATGTTGTATTGAGCTGTATCAATATTGTCGGAAATATCAACGTAAATAACTGTAAAGTGTTTGGAAGCAATTGCAATCGGCAATATGTGCAATAGTGGCGTTGTCGGTGCAATAAGAAAAAAAAATATATTACGTCCAGTTTGGTAGTAAACCGATCGGAACGAAAAGTAATTTAACTGATATGATGCAAATTGTAGGTGAGATTGTGGATGATGTGGTTGGTTCGTGTACCGAGTCTCCGGCGGTGAGATTGAGAATGATTTTTGAATGAAATTTGGTATATCTGTTCAATCCATCGGAAATTACATTTTTTTTGTAAATTTGCAGAGTATTTGAAGTGAACAAATTTCTTTGCGCATTGCATAGATTTTTTCGTTAGTTTTCGAATTGGGAAAGTTGCATAAGTAAATTGCAAAAAGAATGGATTTTCTCGATCGTATGGGGAAAACGATAATTCACATGCCGTAAAATAATCGATGTCATGTACAGAGCACATGTAACCTCAACGTTTCCATAGAAGATGCGCGTTTGTTATGTGAATAAATGTTGCAAGGCATTCGGAAATCACTAAAATATCAAATTTTATTGTGAATGTTGAAAAAGCGAAAATATTCATTTTGAATGACGGTAAATTCCTTCAACAGATTTTGTCAAATTTCAAATAACTTCAAAATGGAGGCTTACTTTCTCCAAAAATAGTTTTTGGTTATGTCGTTGCTGGATGCCGATTGACAACTCAAATGACCATGCAACACACCTATATCGCAAATCTATTTGACAATAGACGGCATTATGCGAGTTTGCTCGAATTCCCACATTCTATTGTTCTTTGACAGATGAAGATGATTTGGCCTTGTTCACTTTTTCACAATTATGTGAATTTGGTGAACCACGAATACTTAAATATCATTAAATTTTGTTTTCTTTGAAATATAGATGGAGCACTTTCACAATTTTTTGTCGTATTTTAAAAAAATAATTGAAATAGGAAAGGCAATTTAGCTTTCGTCAATGATAAGTTTGAGAATCCAGAAAAATGAAGAATTTGAAAATCAATCGAAATTGCAGATATGTCCAAAAGACAAATTTTTGCATTGACAAAATCCGTTTGCCCATTTGCGCCGAACAATTAATTATTCTTGCGGTACGTTAAATGTTTTATTGATGTTAATGTTTTAATTTTCATATATGTTGAAGTACATTGAAGTTCGCTTAATTAAACCGAAATTTCGACTTTGGCGGATTCGTCAAGTGAAAAAAAATCAAATATGATGGCTGATATTTTTGACATCTACATTGTTACGACAACGTATTTGACGACGCCTCAGATGCTACTTTGAAATTTCGAATTTTCTTTTCTTTTTTTATATTTTTGACGACGCCATTTTGGCAATTATATCATTATGACATTTTTGTTTTTCTTTGACGATCTATGTCTTTGACATAGATTCATAAATTATTTATTCTTGTGACTTTCGTTATGTTGATTTTGACGTAATATTTTTGATGTTTTCTTACTTTTTGTTTGTAAATTTTTTGTAATTTTCCTTTTGTTCTATGTTAATGTTATTAATGTTATTTATATATTGTAACGTTTTCATGGTTTTTTAACGAGGGCTATGACAGCAGTCATAGTCACTCTTTTTCCATGTCAGCTAGAAAATAGTAGACAATAAAATTATTATCAATCAAATGAAACAAAGCTGTAGCTAAAAAGAAAGTACAGACACAGACACTGAGATTGGTTTATACTTTTTTGACGTTTTCAATTACAATTCATATAGTTTCTTAATTATTTATTTTGAAACTACAATAAAGAAAAGAAAATGCAGAAATTGTCTATAAGCAAATTAAATTACTGAATGTGAAATACTTACATATTCCTTCTACCTGTGATGTGAGTACAGTGAAATCTATTATCATGTCTATGTTAATTGTAATGTCACATTTGTCACATTACCAACTTGAAAATAGTAACAATCTTTCAAAAAAATACTTACTTCAAAAGCACAACAAAAATGGACATCGTGTGGAATACTTTATTATCAAATGTAAGTTGTAAACATATAATTAAAATATATTTTATTGTATATTTATTATATATTGACGTTAATATTCGAATGTAAGTCTGTAGGGGCTTACATTTTTTATAGGGAGGTAAATATTTGCTGGCAAAGTTTGTGTTTACAAACGGTTGTAATGTCATTTTTTAGGCAATGGAAGTTCATTTTGGAAATACACATTCGACCCTCGGCAATTTCGTTGTTTTCAATACCTGTATTGTCAATAAGTGCAAATTTGGGATTTTTTTGTATAAAAGTGTATATTTTCTAAAGATATGTGTGGCAAAATAGTAATCAAAATTAAATAGTTTTTTGTGTGGTGATGAAGCATGTTATGATTTTTAGTTAGTATCGACCTGATGTACATAGCAAGAGTGTCGAGAAAGATCACAATGGTCCAATGTAAATGCTTTTACTCATATGTTGTTCAAAAAATGTTGATATTATGTTAAAAATGATTCTGAAAGTTGAACATAATTTTTGTTTACAAAGTTGGAATGGCCGCCATGTATGTTTTTGTCGTCTAACAGCCACAAAGTTTTTGTATCATTTTTTATTGAACTAAAGCTCTTTTTGACACTCTATGAATGAAACTACGTACGTTGGACCTTAGTGATCTTTCTCGACACTCTCGGCACGTATTTTAGGTGGGAAGTACTTCAAAATCACATTATGAATGTTTACATCAACTCAGTCACTATACACAAACACGTATTTCTTTCTGATATTTTATATAGTTTGTGGTGATGAAGCATGTTATGATTTTTAGTTAGTATCGACCTGATGTACATAGCAAGAGTGTCGAGAAAGATCACAATGGTCCAATGTAAATGCTTTTATACGTAAGTTGTTCAAAAAATGTTGATATTATGTTAAAAATGATTCTGAAAGTTGAACATAATTTTTGTTTACAAAGTTGAAATGGCCGCCATGTATTTTTTGTTGTTTAACAGCTACAATGTTTTTGTATCATTTTTATTGAACTAAAGCTCTTTTTGAACACTTTATGAATGAAATTACTTACGTTGGACCTTAGTGATCTTTCTCGACACTCTCGGCACGTATTTTAGGTCGAAAGTGGTTCAAAATGGCAACATCAACTCAGTCACTATAAACAAACACGTATTGCATTCTGATATTTTACATAGTTTCACTATATTGTCACACATATTGGAGTATGTCTTTCGAAAATATACACTTTTATCCACAAAATATCCAAAATATGCC
>WJQU01000782.1:0-22753 GCA_029228625.1 Pseudolycoriella hygida | reverse complement strand
CGCAACTGTTCTAGATGTGTTAATGTCTGAGTGTCATGTCAATGACAAAATAATTCAAATAAGAGCTTACACGTTCATAGTAAAAGTAATACGTAATGAGTTGTATCCTATGATTGATTCCAAGTTTGCGGGCTTTAATCCGTAGAGATTTGAAAAGTGTCGAGTGACTTTTCATAGTTGGGTTTACCCAACAACAAATTCTCTGAATTCCCTGGGTAATATTTCCCATCAAACTGGTCGATAATTCCTGGGTGATAATTCCCATTTGTCTGGGCGATAATTCCCTGGGTGAAAATGCCAATGAATTTATGTTTGGGCGATAATTCCCGTCACCGGCTTACTCACGGACACGGCTTGCTCACGAACACGGCTGGCTCGCCACTAGAATAGGCAGGCATTCATAGTTTAACGGTTCTGCTATTTGAACTGCCCGAGGTCGTGAAACTGAGAGTCGAATTTTTATTGATTTCGGAATTCGGAAAGACAGCCGCACGACTGAAGCATTGTGCCTAGCTGTCGTCCCACTCAGCGGCTATGTCACAACTATGATCCGAGAAAGCCTCGTGTTACCCGCCGGTTTACACCGCTTATCGGATTGTGGACCAGATGATTTTGCCTTGGATGTGGCTCGATAGTTACATTAAGACTATTCCAATAAGCGAGAGCTTTTGGCTCTACAGTGGAGGAGTGATGGTATGCCGCAGGGCAGGGATGAGACGTGGACCGAGTCTGCCTTCCTTGGTCGACACCCAAACAGAAAAGTCCAACGGTTTTATAAGTGTATGGCACCACACTTGGCTTGGATTCAACCGATTGCCGGGCTTTTGACCGGGCCTGCAATGTGAATACTTTTGTATGTGACTGGACGAATCCGGTAAGGGGCTTCAAGATTTTAATGATGACTGAGTGTCCTTTGATCAGAAATGGTCGGCTCTAAACTGATAAAATTTAAATCTACTACTGCTATTCAATCCGAACCGAACCCGATCTAAAAATCTAAAAAAATCAAAACCGACCCGACCCAAACCCGAACCGAACCGATCCAAAATAAAAAATCAAACCCGACCCGAACCGAACCCGTATTTGATGCAAAATGTTCACTCTGGAGTACAGACCTGACCCGAAAAAAACGAAAACCCGAACCGACCCGTCCCCACAAAAAACGAAAACAAAAAACCCGACCCGACCCGTCAAATTGATTGGGGTTCGGGTCGGGTTTTAATTCGAGTTTTGGACGGCCCGCACATCTCTAAACTACACCCCATAGAGACGTTCACAAATTTTAGGCACCAGGGCGTTTTATATGGTTATTTAAACTGCTCAAGTAGGCATGTTAATGTACTCGATGCGGCGGAAAAATAATTTCTCAAACAAAAATAGCCCGGGCAGAATAACCCCAAAAATAGAAGAGGCATTGGTTCGTTGGATTTTGATAAAGAAATTTCGGTCCAATTTTCCGGATCAAGTCGTGAGCATCGCGAGACCAAGGCCCCATTGTCTCTACGGCGAACGCGTTGAAGATATATGTTCGGTCGTCCAATTCACTATACTTGCGATGTTGGTGTGTTGAGGCTAATTCAGCGATTCGACCGGCTTGTTTGCACGAAATGTTCACATGTCTGGGGGCGAATGTGTGCCAGCAGGTTGCATCTCAGACAAGATAACGACCGCGGAACCAGGGAACCAACGACAACCCATCGGGAGTCTTACCGTCATTACTACAAAGGCCGGGAGGCTCGAGGGTTGCGTTAAAATGAATTGTAGATAGCGCCTGACATATGATATTGTTAATCTCCTTGTGTCTTGGAAGTCTACCGGCGCGGCGCTACGTTGGCAGCTTAGACCGTGTAACCCTAATTCATTCACAAATGTGCCGCACGAGCAAATGTGTGGGCGGCAGATAGGGGCGCCCAAGCGAAGTGCCATGCAAACACGAAAAATATTATTAACCAAAAACGTGCCGATGTGTCGAGATGGGAAGCCAAAAATCTGGCTGTGTCGATTTGATTTGTGTGATTGAATTCGTCATTGATTATGCGATCGACATTGATGCTATCCCAAGCACACTGGTGGGATAAATGAGAAATTGGTATCGTTGGATTCGAAGTCAGCCATAATTCAGTGGCCTCACGCAGATGAGTTATTATGTTTTCGTCTGAAGAATTGAGCGGTGCCCAAGAAAGCGGGAAGGGAGATGTCATTTAATTTCCTGATGCCGAATCCACCACGATGGGTTGGCAGAGTCACTTGTGTCCAAGATAAACTGTCTAGCTTGGAGTTCAAGATACCTTCCAATGTAACCTTAAGATTGTCGTCGAATAACTTTAAAATCCTGTCGAATAACCAAAATGGTGATGCTCGAATCAAGTAGTTTAGCTTCGGCACGGCGAAACAATTCTTTACGAGAAAAAATGCTGAATGCGCTGGTAAGTTCTGCATCCGATCGAACATGCGAAAAACGTCATTAAAAACTTTTGAAGCGAAGTTTTCGAGACCTAATAACCCCGTAATTACAAATGTTAGAAAAAAGGCAAACAGTAGCTCATGCTAGGGCAGAGCTAAGAGAATCACAGTATGCGCAACAGGCCCTGAACTTAATTGCGAAACGAAGGGGTGCCCCGGGGTGAACCCGCATAAGGGGGTAAATGGGCGGAGCTTTTAGTGGGACTTGGAACAAAGCCCCTTGAGCATAAGCCCGCATTGAAAACCGTGTTTCATGTGCAAGTGTTTCACTATCGTGCTATTTTATCCGGGGTAGGTCAACTTTTCATTGGGGATATTTAGTCAAGGAGATATTTTGTCCGGAGAAATTTTGTCCTAAAGCCACTCGTTCCCCACTTTAGCATTGTTATAGAAAATTTTTGTCACCAGAATGCCCAGCTTGAAATACAGACTACTGTTTGTTGCAATTTTTTTTTTATGAAAATTTTCTACACGACGATTTAAAGTGTCCGACGAGAAGCAGATAATCGTGTATTTTGAGTGAAAAATGATTTTCTTGAAGAAAACCCTCATAGGATTTTTTTTTTCATTTATCGTTTTCAAGAATTTTCTTTGTCAATTTCTAACGATTTTCTAGCATTTTTACGCGATTTTTTGGGATTTTCTTTTGATTTTCAAGATTTTTTCTTTAATTTTCAAGGAAGGAATCCTAAAAAAACCCTTTAGATTGTTAGAAAATCTTAAGAAATCAAAAGAAATCTTTGAAAATCATAAAAAAAATCCTTGAAAATCAAAAAATTTCTTGAAAATCAAAAGAAAATCAAAAGAAAATACCAAAAAATCGCGTAAAAATCGTGTAAAAATGCTAGAAGTTCGTTAGAAATTGACGAAGAAAATCCTTGAAAACGATAAAAAAAGGAAAAAAAAATCTTTGAGGGTTTTCTAACAATTGATTTTCTTTTGAGTGCAAAAGAATTTTCTACGTTTAACTGCCCCTCGGCTTCCAAAAAAATCCTATTATTTCTTTCGAATACATATGTTATTCGTGGGAACATTAGACTCTTTATTTTGGCTCGTATACGTTTTATGAGTTCGATACACAACGCATTATTTCCCCACAAAATGTGTTCCATCACACGAAGGCGCGTTAAATATTGTACATAGTCTTACATGTAATTATCTGAATAACAAAACGACCACAGTGTATTCTTTCCCGTGATTTGCATCTTTATCGAGATCTAAACATCCCATTTGTAAAGAAATTGAATCGAAATTTTATTCTAATTTCATTCATGTTGTGTGACACCTTATAAAAATTATAGCATTCGATATTCGTTTTGACAACGGACAACCAACCTGTTACCTTTCTGATGATATTTATAGAGGAAAATCGATTTTTTATACAAAATGACCGGATGGGTGATAATTTTGGGACTTGTGGTTTCACTCGAAAAGAAGTCAATTACTTACACTTTTCTTCATGTTAATTACTTTTGAACAGATTGAAAGGGAAGGGTATGCAGAAAATATAATGAAAGTAATTTGCCCTCAGGTCCTTTTTTAACACTGAATAACAATGGAAAGTTTTTCTTACTGAAACGGCATTAAGTGCCAATATCCAAAGTATTGTAAACACTAACACTAAAATGTCCGTCCGTCCGTCTCCACTTTTTTTTAAACGGCTCGACCGATCACCTTGAACTTTCTATTCCCTGCAACTTACATATGTTCCATGATTCAAGTTCGAAGATGACTAAATCGGTGAATTAGCTCCGTAGATATGGTCGAAGAAGTGGAGGTCGAACATGGATTTTTGAGCGTCGGTGAAACACTTTTCGCAAATATCTCAGCAAGTACAGCAGAAATCGTTCATTTTGGTGTCAAATCAAAGCATTTGATCTGAGAAATTTTTTTTTGTGGAAATCGGGTCAGTGGTCTGGGCACAGAGACAAATGGATTTCTCGGCCATATGGTTTTTCGCCTATATTTGCTTAACTATGCAACATCGATATTTACTGTCAAAAGCAAAGTTGTAGAGAGCAAAATTTTAGAGAACACGTCGTTTATCAGGGTTTTAGGGAAAAATGACCGAATCATGGGATATGACCTCTTGTAGAATTGGGCGGTATAACCCACATCTCTAGAACTATGAAAGTTAGAAAGTTGCTTCCACAGGGAAAGTTGTAGAGGATAAAATATAAAAGAAAACGTGTTTTCGTCCAAATCCTGGTATATGACCACTTGTAGAATTGGGAGGGATGACTTATATCTCTAGAACTATGGCAAGGAGAAGAATTGAATGTGTTGTGCAGAGAATGGTCTGTCTGTGAATCCCCAAAAGACGAGCCTAGTTCTCTTCACGAATAGAAGGAAGCTTAGGAAGATGATTCTACCAAAGTTAAGCGGGAAAGGATCAAAACTAGCTGATCATGCGAAATTCTTGGGATTCTACTTAGATAGGAAGCTCAATTGGAAGAAGCATGTTCAAGAAAGAATTGCGAAGGCAACAAGGATATTCTGGCAATGCAAGAGAGCATTCGAAAAAAATTGGTTATACGAATCGATAAACAGACCTTTACTTTCGTACGGATGCTTTATATGGTATCATAGAGCGAAAATCAAAACCACGCTGGCTGACCTAGAACATGTTCAAAGGATGCTGCTGTTGGGAATGACAGGAGCGATGAAAAATGCTCCAACTAAAGCTCTTGAAATGACGCTGTCAATTTTACCAATAGATCTTTTTCTGGAGCGTTAAGCTTTGACAGCGTCTAAGACTAAAGAATGGAGAGTGTTGGCATGATTCAGATCATGGCCACGCAAAGATTTTAATTGAAAAAGCCGAAGATATTCCGGAGATAATGATGAAAACAGATCATTGCACTCCACGATGTTTCTTTGAAAAAAATTTTTTGGTATCCACTCCTAGTAGAGAGAAATGGGAACTGATGGATCTAAGACTGAGAAGTGTACGGGGGCTGGAATTTCCCCAAAATCACGCAGGCAGAAACTTTTGGGATCATAGACGCATGTAACACCATGATGGACATGAACGTTAAAGATAAGAGGATAACAATATGCACTGACAGTCAAGCTTGTCTCAAAGTTCTTAATGCCCATTGCTTCACGTCAAGACTAATGATAGAATGCTTAAATAGTGTAGGCGAATTGTCTTTGTCGATCACGGTGATACTAATGTGGGTTCCAGGACACCGAGATGTAATTGGGAACGTAATAGCAGATGAACTGGTCCGAGAAGGAAATGCAAGCTCCTTCTAGGGACCGGCCTTTGCACTTTCTTTAGGGAATACTACTCTAAAATGCACCACAAAAAGTGGAACTAACTCCACAATTGTAAACACTCGAGGATATTCATGACCAGAGGAACTAAATATCTACTCAGCTGTTCCAAGACAGCTCTCAGAAATATAATTGGAATCATTACGGGGCATTGTATTACGAAAACACTTGCACAACATGGTATTCTCGAACACAACTACCTGCAGAAAATGTGAGGAAGCACAAGAGACACCTGCGTATCTTTTGATGGAATGCCCCTCTCTCAACTTCTTTGGATGGCCAGTCCTCAACACGGATCAAATCAGAGAGGTTAAGATTGGCAAGATACATGAATTCTCTAAGAAATTTATAGAAGGGTTGTTTATAGAGAATAATGCTGTGCAGTGAATGAAATTATATTTTACTTATTTTGTATAAGTTTATGTGGCAGAGAGTTTTTGGTTGTAAAAGGGGCCCACCCATGCGGCTTATTTATACCTAAGTTTATTGTAAAATTATACTTGGTACCAATAAATCTAATCTAATGGCAGGGAGAATGTTGCACGTTCTTGAAACTCTGATGTTAGGAAACTAATATATCATTCTGAGAACAATTGAAATAATACATTTATATGGTGATATGGTGAATAGTGATCAAGCAGAATCTAGTACTTCAGAGAGTCATAAGAGAAGTTATCCAACTCAAAATAACTGCAGCTAAAAGCTGCTCAAATAAACCCATTCCCAAAAACTTGTTGATCACATTCGTTATGCTGCTGTACTTAGACTTTCCATAGACGTATCTAACAACTGCCCGAAAAGTCTTCTCAAGTATTTGCTTAGCAGCCCCATCCAGTCCATAGTAGTACACCTCAGAGCAATAGTCGAAGGACGGCATCAGTAGTGACTTCGATAACATGAGCCTAGTCCTCAACGGTGTTAGACTAGCGAACGGCCACAAACTCCGGAGGCCCGCAAATACTTTACTACTGGTGTATTTTGCATGGTGAATCCAGGAGATACAATCAATCATAATTCCCAGATTCTTGACCTTCTGTGACAGCTTAACAGCATTCCCATCAAGAGTTATATCTGGTAAATCCACATATTCACCATGCTCATCCAGAGTCATAACCTTATAAGTAGCCATACCATCCACTACAGTAGGTACAATCTTAATGTTGGCACTAGACCCAATAACAATCGCCTGTGTCTTAGCAACATTTAGAAAAAGCTGATTATTCTTAGCCCAGTCGCTCACTGCTTTCAGATCGGCCTCGATTTGTCCCATACATTCATTCGCCCTCATCACATGAAAGAATTAGTATAACTGAACGTCGTCAGCATAAAGATGTGGCAGCATGTAATTCAATGAATTCGGAAGATCATTCACAATGAGAACGAATAGAATTGGACCCAATATCGAACCTTGTGACGCCCTTTTCAACCCGTATAAATTCGGACATTACTCCTTCAATGCATACAGCTTGCTTTCTATCAGATAGATAATTTTGTATCATAGCAATAGCAGTTTGGCCAAACCCAAATTTGCTTCGAAGCTTCAGACAGAGTAAACGATGATCTACCGTGTCAAATGCTTTCGAGAAGTCAAGCAGTAACAGCACCGTTACAAGCTTTCTGCCCAGAGCACTATGAATGTCACTTGTAACCTTCAATAGCGCAGTGGTTGTGCTATGCCGTGGACGATATCCCTACTGAAAAAGTGGCGCTGGAGGAGTAATATACACTAATTCGTGAATCTGCCTCTTGAGCAATATCTCAAAAATTTTCGAAAAAACCGGCAGAATGCTAAGCGGCCTGAAGTCACCAAGATCGAACTTCCTAGTCTTTTTGTGCGACGGCAGCACCTTTGCCATCTTCCAGCTAATTGGGCACTTCGAAACAGTGATACAATAATTGATTATGTGTAGAATATAGGGTAGCGTAACTCCCAGCGTCAGCTTAAAAAGCCGTACTGGCAAACCGTCTAGTCCCACAGCACTCGACTTAACGGACATAATTGCATGCAGTACCTCTTCCCTGTCATCATTCCTGAAGGAAAAAACATCAGCACACTCAGTGCTCTCTTTAATCGGGAATGTGTGTGCTTGAGGCGGTGGTGCACCAGCATTAGACCCAGTAACATACTCGTTAAACTCATCAGCCGTAAATGCTGGTTGCTGAGAAGTGCGCGACTTGACTAAACCCAGAGATCGAGCATTGTTCCACATAGCTCTTAATCCTAGTTTCGGGTCAAGCCGTGGCGCTAAGTGCAAACGTTTGCCAAACTTGACCATCTGCGTGTGCTTATTCCTTAGTGTCTTCATCAATTCGCGATTTGCTGCTGTACGACACCGCTTGTAGTTAAATTTCGCTAAGTCTCGTTCAGCAGCAGCTTTTTTTTCGATTCAATTTTTTTTAAGCGTGAAGTCACGCGACGCTTTGAAGATCGATCATTCCTGTCACAGACTGTCACGCTGGTCTAGGAAGACCAATCATCCTTTTTGCGTGACATCCTTTATGCTCACTAAGTAGTATGGATTAGCTGTCTTCCGAACCTCCCTGTTCTTGTGATACGAGTAAATCTCAGAATGTACCTGGGATGCATATTTTTGATCAGGTCGTATCTGATTGTGTAGTTACTGAGGTACTGTCGCAAAAGACGTTAGTAAAAACTTTGATTTTTAAGATTTTTATTTCAGAAATTTTCCACACAAATATGATTGTTCCCACTATCACGTAAAATGATTATCATTTTGGTATCCAAACTCTACTTCTAATTCAACTTTTCGCGACTCTCAAAAACAAATTTCAAATTGTTACTTAATCTTTATTGGAGATCTTACCCGAAGGCATAAACTTTCTTGAAAGCATCGAAATCGATACTTAATTACAGGCTTAAAAAAATCAATTTGTAAAACATTAATTTGAATAAAACTGAATGAAATGAATGGTCGGCAATCGATAATTATTTAGCGTGGACATAATTTTAAAATATAAACATCGAGCACATGCTAATAATCTTTCTCTATTTTAAACCGACATCAAATCATACTCTTCAATTCATCAACAACTTTATTGTTAATTTAACCATCAATAGCAATAAACGAGTGTTAAGTTTCAAATAAAATAAACGATTCATTTGTCTTCTGAATTCGTGATAAAATCGAATTATTTAAAAAGAAACATTTATCTTGTGTTTGTAGCTATCGGTCCAGTCCATACATCGCATCGGTGTACTATGTAACACTCAATATCAAAACAAATATTTATGCCGAGGAAATAATTTACGGAACGCCTCGCATTCTGTCTTTTTTGTATAAAAATCATCTATTTTATCTAAATGGATGTCTATAAAATATTTGGATTCTATTTTTATGTGTGAGGTCTATGGACTGTGTAACAGGTAACATTGACCATCAAAACAAATAAAGATTCCAAAAGAACGGTTTCGATAAACATTAACATCACCTCTTCAGTCGTTAGTTTCGTTTGAATAAAATTAGTTAGTCAATTAGATAGTGAATATCATTTCAAAATATGAATTAATTCGATCAACGTTCGTTCCTTGTTTCATTCATTTCAATTTATTATTTTGTAAAAGCATTGATAGCACAGTTGAATGAATTCGAATTGTTTACGGATGTTTATAACGAAAAAGTACAACATTTCTTCGACGCTTCTTAAGACAAAACATTTCCGGACATGAGTTTCGCATGGTCAGAATCGCAAAAAAGAAAATTCGCAGCCGCAAGCCGCCTCTATATAATTACTGCGCCTTACGTGCATTGGGATTTGTTCTAAATCACTCCCATCACCCCACATTGTGTAGAGTGGTTTTAGTGAATACAATTGCAATTCGTTAGAGGGCGAAAAAGAAGGACAGTGTCTCCCTCTAAAGTCACATGACTTTACAGAAATCATCTAAACTCACCACGTTCACTACACAAGAAGAACTATGTGTTTTTACCGCTCATGGAGATTGTCGCTTGCTTTCCAGTGAAATTTCATCCGCCAAACCTGCGGAAAATGCATTTCTTAATTCCATCATTAGCCCTCCGATGCAACATTGAATTCTGCAGAAAAATCTTTTGTAAAATTATCAAACCTAAATGTTTGCAGCGGGCGTAGATGTTAAATGAACTTGGATGCAACGCAACGCATTTTCAATCGTTTCGATACTAAGAAAGTCTCCTCTTAGAGACGAATTAAGGTAATTTATCTGTTTCTCAAGCTAACGGGATGTGGCCAAGGGCCAGCAGACTGTGCAGGGCTTTACGACAAAGTTCAGAATATTCTCGCTCATTTTAAAAGAGCTGACAAGATCCCGTTGTTGCCTGTTGATATGAATTGCATGCGTTTCCGTATAAAGGTGATGTACAGTCGTTGAATCCCTCATCAGGAGGCTGAATAACGAGCGAATCTTCGCTCAAAGGTACTCGGACTTCCTGACAATCATGATCAGGGATAAGTTTTAGAGCAAGATGGGAGATCGGATGAGTTATTCCGTTAAGGTAGCAGAGTATTGGTGTCAGCAGGAGAATTGCTTTAGAGTAAACCCATTCAAGACACATAAGAGCCTGGGGAGAAAGTGCAAGGCTTGGAAGTTACTCTTCATTGCAAGTTGAACTGGATTGAGCAACTCAATCACATCAGAGAGTACAGTAGCTAGAACATTCTCTCTGAAAGTACACCAGCGTATTATAAGCTCGAACGTTCGCAGCACTGAACAGACACTGGATGTGGCCCCAGCGGGGAAGAGTGTAGAGCGTGTCTCATCAAATCGTTTATTTTATTCAAATTAAGCAATTTTCATATTTTCAAAGGTCGAACATTAGGAACTGTAATGCTTTTACTCCTCGAAAAAAGCTTATGTCCAGACGGCATGAAAAAAAAACTGTTGAAAAGTTGCAAGATCTTGTAGTTCTGATAGGTGGTACTTCTGGATGAGGAGCACCACACTTTTTTTTGCTGAGAAAAGAGTTTTACAGCTTCCATTCATAAATAACAAAAGAAAAAATTATTATGCGTGAGGTAATGCTCACGGAATAATCAATTTAGTACGAAACCGCTCCTGGCTCCCAAACTATCAAAGACAAAAAATCCCGGTATTCGGCTGGAAAAAGTACTGAGAAAAGGAAACAATGCGGGAAATCTCAAATTTAAAAAAAAATTGGACCCTCGTCTTTCATTCGAGCCCTCATTCACTGAGCTAGGTTGACAAGTTCCTTCACAATAATTCATGGAAATTACATCTATGAAAAGGGGTGGGGTGAGGAGAGGCGCTTTAAATTTTGGGCACCATATCCACAAATGCTCAGAATTGAAACATTTATCGATGGCGAAATTTTTATGCTCTTATCACATAGTGCAATAATAAAACGAACGACTGTTAGTCCGCAATCGATTGAGCAGAATGCTGCATGGGAAACAGCAACATGATTTCTTGAAAGAGACGATATTCGGAAGGCTTTCGACCAGGTTCGACACAGTTGTCTTGTGAAAAAGCTTCATGAACTTGGGTTTCAACAGTGCATTGTTGATTGGATCAGGTCCTATTTGGGCAGAGAGTAGTACGTTAAAGTACTTGAATATAGGTCAAGGTCATTCGTCTTGTCATCTGGACTTCCTCAAGGAAGTCAGCTTGGTCCCTTACTGTTTATTTTTTATTTCGACGATGTGATTAGAGTTAGAGGGGGATTGGGTAGTTAGATAGGGTAGCGCTTGATAGCATATGAGCGGAGTGTGGTAGTCCGGGTCATATGCCAGGCGTGCCACTGTCTAACTATCAAGTGCTCTTTTTACGTCCACGTCGTAGTCCCTGGGACCTCAATTCTCTTCGGAGTTTTGTGCTAAACTTAAGAGTGCTACCTGACGACTTGCCTACGGGTTGTCGGGGAAACGGATCAGTGGGTTGAGCGAAGTGTTAACGCCTCTTCCTCGTAAAAAAATCACAGCTCAAGAAACTCTACAAGAGCCTCGGATAAACGGACGGATCCAACAACGACGACCACGGAAACGAAACAAGGATAACGATTTAAGAAGACGCGCGAAAGTTGGACGTTGCGCAGTGGAGAAGTCTGGCCCAGGATCGCTCCAGATGGAGAAACGTTGTAGAGTCAGCCAAAACCCGCTTGGGTTAGGAAGGTTGATAAGTAAGTAAGTAAGATTAGAGTTTTCAAAAATGCCAGATGTAGCCTGTTCGCTGATGACCTGAAAATCTTTCACAAGATCTTGAGCTTCAGCGCGATATTGAAGCTTTTTTTGAGTGATGTCAAAAGAATTTCATGTCGATCAATGTCGCCAAGTGTAAGACGATGTGTACTTTTATCGCCTGAGAAACCCGACAGTGTTCGCCTATTCGTTTGGTTGTGTCGAATTGGAGAGAGTCACTCAGACCTCGGATCTTGGTGTCGTTATGGACACTCAACTGAACTTCCGAGCCCATGTTGACAGAAAGATAGCGAAAGCTATCTGCCTGTCGAGACTGTATAATGCTTATGTCAGATCTCATTTAGAATATGCTTCAGTAGAATGGAGTTCAGCATCATCATCGCTTAGCAATGACATTGAATCGCTCCAGAGGAACTTTGTTTTCTTTGCGCTCAGGTGAATTGTTAGAAGGAACTCCCGTCGTAAGGTAAGCTTAGATCGTGTCTCTGATAGACGTAAGGTTAGTCGGGTGCTTTTCGTTTATGTCTTGAAGGGAAGGATTAGTGCGCCCGACTTGTGCGCAAAATTCGACTCTTATCGTCACGCACCAGTGCATTCTTGTGGATTGCGCGCTGTGAGCATGTTCCGGCTTCCTTCTGATAGGACCGATTACGGTTTTAATGAGCGTATAGCCGCTATTTGTAGAGACTGTGAAAGTTTTAGGAATGGTGAGAACAGTCTCACTCTTCTAAACTTTCGTTCCAGGGTAAAGTCATCGATATGTCACTGACGTAGGTTGTACTAGCCATACGATTGGTCGTTTCGCAGTTCCGGTATTCATCGCTACACAAACCAAGCCCGTAGCCAAGCCAGGGGGGCCACCGCCTAAGTAACGAAAGTCGAATGAACTCAGGGCAGTGTATAAAAGATAAAATGTGCATGCGGGGGGGGATGTAGGAGGCGCTTTTTTAAAAAAGGGAATGAGATGAGCGTTTCTAAATATTGCGAGCGGAGCATGGGCGAAATTTTTTTAAATTAGAAGCTCTCAAATACGTCTTAATGTGATACGCCATAAAAAAGGCCGTCAGCTGTGACTGGTGAGCATCCCCTCTCTAGTTGGGCCCATATGAATTATAGGACACACGAAATCCGAATGTCAAATAATCACAAGAAAACGCCTTTTTTCATGGCATTATATTCTTAACCAAACTTTATAGAGTTAAATGCACTTGGCATATTATCGTCTAAACTGGGTAATTTCTGTTTTTTTAGAACCTCTCTAAAGAAGTTATAAGAAAAGTGATAACATTGAGTCTAATATAACTAATTTGCATTAATTTGATACTCTAACATGAAAAATAATAACAGGATGAAATGCGCGAGCGAAGCGAGCAAAGAAATTTGTTATTAAAATTTGACAGTTAAAGGTTTCACTATTTCACTCGCAATATTTTTTTGCTTGTTCAGTGTTAAATTAAAGCGATTGCCAGGGGACGGTGCCCCCCTCCAGCTACGACGGGCCTCACACAAACCCTTGTCCTAGAATTGACCTGACACATTATTTTTAGACCTGTACGTTTACCACAATGTTTGTAACCGGTCGAACTTTTTTTTTATTTATTTATTAATATATTATTGTTTACAAGTTAATAACATAATTAAATTCTAATGTGCCTAACACTATGAAAGAATTTAAAACAAGAAATATCTAGAAATTTTTATTATTTATGATTTGTGGATAAAGAAATGGACAATTTTGATAGGTAAAAATTATAAAAAATAGGAGAAAATCTGAATGTGACTTAACAAGGAGTCAAAGAATTAGTATGGTCGATAGCTCAAGACAACGGTTAGCCAAGAAGAGCCGCGGCTGGTGATACACTCCCTTTGTTCAGCCATTAATACCTCCATTAGTAAATTTAAACGATTTTTTCAGATTGATATATTTATTTTATATTATTAAGTTTCTTTTTTTTTTTCCTTTTTTCAGTAGAACCTAACAAGTTGCCCATATTTGCGTCAAAATGTGCACCATCCTGCCTGATCATCTTCCCGGATACTGCCTCTCTGATAACCATTCCTTAAGCAACCCTTTGAACCGGCCGACTGGGGCGTTCCGAATCACTTCAGGAAGTGCATTGAACAATTTTCCCCCAGCGATGGTGACCGCCTTGATTCCTCTCTACGTTTTCCTCGTGCCCACAACCACCACCGGTCGTTTCCAAGTTGGGTAGCGATGCGTTGTGCACTTAATAGTAACAGCATTATGTGTTTTCTTATGCAGTGCACCATGCACAAAGCAGTTCACACTTTGCTGATAGAGGCTAGAAATATTTAGTACTCCGGGGCAATGTGTGGTGAACAGGTCGGCAGTAGAGTGAGTTTGCTTCAGCTTACAGACGTGCTTCAGACATCGCTTCTGCAAGGTCTGCAGCTGTTTCAGGTCTGACTTACTTGCACTCCCCCAGGCTCCCACAACATGATTCAGATGTGAGTGCCCGAGCGCATAATAAATTTTCAAGAGAATGGATTTAGGCAGCCTGTGCTTAATCTTGCTCAGAACTCCACTTAGAGATGCTAACTTTCCGCAGATCTTAGAAATGTGAGGCTTCCAAGTCAGACATTCATCTATAACCAGACCCAGGTACTTGAAGGTGGAGACAACTTCTACTACACTCCCATTCAAGGTTATCTGGCCAATGTCATTCTCCTCCCGAGCCCTCGTTCGAAAATGCATGACTTTGGTTTTTTTTACGTTTAGGGTCAGCCTGTTAATCTCCAGAAAGTCATTAATTAGAGCAAGGTCGGAGTTAAGATCACTCACATTCTGCCCATACGTTAAATTTGCACAGAAAACCCCTGTATCGTCTGCAAATAAATTCAATAAACCTTTCGCGGCCAGTCGATGTACATCATTTATGTACAGCAGGAATAGTAACGGACCTACCACACTACCCTGCGGCACTCCAATATCGCTACTTTGGATCCGGGAGTCAATGGGTTTTTTGTTTTGTGATCTAAGTCCATTTGTCTGTCCGTCATCATGATAATTCGAGTGAATTTTGACCGATTTTCATAAGTTTTGGATACGTCACGGTGCGCTTCTAATTGTTTTTGAGGTCAAAACTAAACTTTTTTATTCCGGCTTGTTGCGTAGCACAGTGGTTCAAAAACGTTCTCCGTGGTTCTCCGCACTCTTCTTTTGCCAAAACGTTGTTAAATACTTACAAATTGCCTCACCAAAATCTGAGGCTCCACAAATACCCACTTATCTTCACGAAAATGTTGATTTTCCCATGCATTCTTTTCCGAAAACGAACACAGTCTACAAAAGTAAACAGACTTCCATGACCCATTCTATGCAAACCGCGACGCCTGCAATGGAATGAACGGAAATACTGCCTTAACCATAGAAAATAACGAGATCATACGTTCGGCAGAAAATTAGATATTACAGTTATGAACAATTTTTTCATATAAACTAGAATTACTTTTTTTGTGCGAAGAAACTTGTATTTGTGAGTAACAAATTTCTCCCTAGAATTACTTCTTTGTGCCTTTTTCCGTCGAAACAATGGGTCCCTGGAGTGATGAAGCAATCAAATTTTTTGACGAACTGAGTAAGAGGACTGAACGGAAAACTTATGAACCACGATCGGGATTATTCCTCAAGCAAAGACTTAGCATGGCAATTCAGAGAGGAAACGCCGCAGCTGTTATGGGAACTTTCCGGTCATGCGACAAAATGGATGAAATCTTCTATATTAGAGAGTTTGGGCAAAGCTACATATAGCGAAATTTATGAATTATAACATATACAAATTTTTCGCAAAAACATCGGAAAAATGTCAGAAATTTCGAAAATCGAATTTATACAAAAATTTTGTATATGTTATAAGTTATAAATTCCGCTATATGCCCAAACTCTCTGTTCTATGATAATTAAATTAATAAAACGAGGCTTGACTAGCCAGATTTATATTATGCCTTTAATTTATTTAATTTTACCGACCGGTTTCGAGAGCTATGCTCTCATTATCAAGGTGTGGTCAAGATTTAAAATTTTGTATAAATGACTCATCGTAAAAGTTGTTCGAATGCTGTTCAATAAAATTAAGTGTGAAAGAGACACAAAAATTGGGCCCTTGGGTATAGTTTAGTGTTTTTCGAACAATTTCGCATTCCCTTAATTTTCGGATCATAGAAAAAGTGGGTGAACCACAGTTCCGCACCTAGGCCCACTATTGGCCTGTTGTGCAACCCACGTTTAAACGATTAAATCCTGTTTCTACTATTTATGAAGTTAAAAGGATAGCCGAAGGCGGCAAAGCGTGCACTAAGTCGTGTGAAAAGATGTAGGCGCCTAGGCATTTTGCCCTTTGCATTGTGTAAGCTGGGCACTTACACAGGAAGTGTTCGCTGGTTTCTAGCTCTCCACAACTTTGAAAGTTAGGGCTGGACGCTAAGCCCATTTTGTTAAGGTGATAGTTTAGTTTGTTGTGACTGGTAAGGCATTCAAAGAGACGCTTCAGGTTACGTCTGTTGTGTGTCAGATATTATTTAGAGTTAGACTCGATGATCGTGATATTAGCTCTGGCTTGCCTTTCAGTGTTGAGTGAACGCCAGTGATTAGAGAATTGGATTTTTTTCCACTCTTTTATGGCTTGATTTTGGATAGATTGTGATATAGGTAAACACGGTTCTGGTCCCGTAAATGGAGCTAATTCATCGGTCATTACGTTGCCGGTTATTCCTTAGTGACCGGGAACCCATACTACTGTGAATACTCGTTATAACAGTTTACGAGAAGACTAGACGTAAACTTAAATCCTCTGAGAGCCTTCAGTGAAGATTGGCTGTCAGAGAGGATGACCACAGGTGTGTTTCTACAAAGCTTTTGTACGACCCACAGTTCAAAATACCTACAACTTCTGATTGGAAAACTGTAGCATATTTACCTCTAGCGGGATCGATAAATCTTGATCTATGTGAGGAGAATGGACCCTGCGCCTGAAGAGTTGTTACAATGGGAACCATCCGTGAAGGGTGAATTAGGACTCCTAGATACATGACTAAATTGGATAAGACAATTTTTTTGCCGAAGAATCGTGGTGGGATGAATTTTTTTGCGTCATTACTCTTATTGAATAAGATAATTTTAGCGAACCCGGCTCTTTGTTCGTGTTTGGATCACCATCGTTCTAATAAGCTTAAGAGCTGATTGCAGTAGTGAGTTCATCACTGAGATATCTTTTCCGATTATTTGCACAGCTAGGTCGTCAGCAAAACCTTGGGCATGGTAATCATTTTCGTTTAATTCTATTAGAAGGCTATCCTTCACTAGACAATAAATTAGAGGAGGGAGAACACCCCCTGGGGGCAGCCTTTATTGACGTATATTTTCACTTTTGAGTTACCCAGGCAGGAGCTAGGATCCATGCTGTGGGGATGGAATCAACGCGATGTTCTTAACATGCGGTCTCGACTGAGTAGAATGAAACATTGTTGAAGGCGCTTTCGATGTCAATGAAGCTGCATAGTGCAGAATTCTTAAATTCGAACGCTTTTTCTATGCGACTCATTCGGCTGATTTTTTAGGTTGATAAGCAATTTGGATGTATTGGAAATTTTGTCTCTTAAATATCGATCGATCAATGTATCGATGTAAGACTAATTGGTCTAAAAGCCTCGGGAACTGAGTAATCAATTTTCCGAAGTTTTGTAATGAAGACCACTATAAATCCTCTCCAACTAATTGGTATGTGAAGTAGGTAAATGATAGCCTTAAATATAGCTGATAAGATGTAAATTTATTTTCGGATATGGACCACTGTGCGTAGTGACATTTGGATATTTTTTATCGATACACGGTAGGTCTCAGAGTCTTTTAGTTTTTTTTATAGAGCTCATCTTCTTGTCTCCGATTTTGACCAAATTCATTTATTCAAATTCGGTAAATATATCACAAAATACATGATAAATGTTCCATTATGCATAGTAATTCAAAGGAACATAAAAATATCAACAAAATCAAGATAACATCATAAATCAATATCAAAATCAAAATTCAATAATCAATATCAAGAAAAAAATTAAAAAAAAAAAGACAAAAACCAAGAAACGACGAATGGGTAATAATGACGTGGTAAACAAACCATCAAATACCTATCTCAAAACATAGGCAGTGGTACAATTCTATTCTTCAATCAAATCGACCAGCTAGTTACCACCAATAATTACTATTCCGCCAATAAGTATGACTTCAATGAACTATAAAATTGTGCTTGCGTGACTGCTGAACATCCAGGGGCAACGAATTAAACAAATTTGCCCCAGAAACAGTTACTCTACGCTTCCCTGAGGCAGATCGTGAGAATGGGACATACAGCAGTATATCGAAGTAGCTTTAGGGAAAAACTTTTCCCATAAAATTGGACAGAGCACAAAACTCCAAAAAGCTTAAGGTTATTTTTCAAGTAACAAAAAAATTCCATGCGGCGCTGCATGATCTATGGTTTAAGATTGTTTATCACTTCGCGTCCCATCGTCCCTTCGCTTTTTCTCTTTTTTTATTAATGATGGCACAAACTGGCTACATATTATTCCAAATACTAAGAATCTTGCTCGTGAACAAGGACGTAAAAAAAAGAACGGGAGATGAAACCTTAGCATGAAACTCATCATAGAAAAGTTAAAAATTATAAACAAAGCTCCTTCGCGCAGTTCTCGAGTTTTTAATTACTAAAGAGAAAAATTACTCTAGCTGCTGACGTCATTTCGAAAGAGCGATATAATATGAAATACGAAACATATTTACGTTGAAACGCCAATGCACTGCATTCGATTCGATTGTCGAAGATATTTTTCGTAGCCAGCTTTAAAGAAAACTGTTTCCAACTAAGCCCTCAGTTTTAGCTCACTCAGAATACAACATATGGAACAGCTGATTGTTCTCAACGAGAAAGTTCCATAAATATACTACAAAATTGAAATGAAAATGTTAATTCATCATACTTACGAAACAACCATAATTTAATCCTTTGTTTTTGCAATCTTTACAAATTCACATTTTTTAAAGCGACTTCATACATTTAAATTGGGTTTGAATATCGACATCAACAACAACAGTTTACTAATCCGATAAGACTTTCGAAATTACTTTTAATTACGCAATGCAGCAAACACAATTCCTTAATCAACCACTCTAGGGTTGTTCAAAGACTAAATGCTACCAACAATCCAAGTCCCCTAATACTTGTTCACAATTATGTACACTTCGTCATGCTTGTCTAATGTATGTATAATTTTATTTACTCTTTTACTTTATTTGAACCTGGTAATCAATACAATTCCCCATTTATTATCAAACAATAAAAATACACATAAAACGTATGTTAAATAAAGCATATGTTAAATGTAGCAAGGAAAATAAAGTAGAAATTTTCACATCTATTTACCCCCAACACATCTATGTTAACAGCATTACCGTATGAAAGTACGTCTACATAACTCCTCCCTTCACAGTTTCACTATTGAAATACTATTATACCATTTCCTTTGTATTGCTTCTCCCAATCGTAGCTGCGTTTTTCCACCTTTTCCATTGGTGGGATAAAATGTTTTGTCTATGTGTGATGTCGATGTGAGCCGGAAATGTGTTGTACTTAAAGAGAAAAGCATTCGTTTATTTGAAAAGACATATAGGGTGTGTTGCAAATAGCATTAACATGTGAAGATTTGAATGCGTCTTATTACGAAATTAACCGAAAGTTTCTATCTCCAACAGCGGTAGACTGAGATTGAATTGAATCATGAAAAGTCTTGTTTGTTCTTTTAATGGGTTAAGATGTTAAAGCAAAGAATGGAAAAATGTTGAATATCTAATTAGTGTTGATACGCTACAATTCGTTGCTAATCAGCGTAACAGGATAAATCTTGAACTTCCACATAAGCTGATATTTAATTTTCGTCGAATTGTGGAAAATTGAAAACAAGAAAGTTTCTTTTTCAACATTTACAAGGACAATTAATTGTTACAGACTCGAGTTCTGAATTAAATCGATATACTTTCTAAGGCAGATAAAGGTTATATATGCTGTTATCATAAGGAAGA
This sequence comes from Pseudolycoriella hygida, assembly GCA_029228625.1. Classification (NCBI taxonomy): domain Eukaryota; kingdom Metazoa; phylum Arthropoda; class Insecta; order Diptera; family Sciaridae; genus Pseudolycoriella; species Pseudolycoriella hygida. The sequence goes on along the minus strand of WJQU01000782.1, from coordinate 2,766 downwards.
AAAACTAAGATTTTCAACGTATTTCGTCGAAAAAAATCAAACTAAGGCCTGCCTTACAAAGTCTCATAATTGTTCTACATTTGCTTTTAGAACTTGATATGGCACTATTTATCTTTACCAAAGGGTTAAGCCACCGGTCGGCTTTAATGTTGAAATAAACCTCAGATTTTAATAAGATTTATAAAAACAAAAAAGCAGAAACACTTCACAAACCTAAAACCTTGACGAAATGTTGAATTAAATCGCTGGTAAACTTTGCAAAGATCGAAAACGTCGACTGTAACAACAGTTCAACGCTTTTACTTCAATAAATAAAGGCGTTGAAAAAGAGAGGTCAAGTTCCGATGATTTGATTTCGTCGATTATTAATTCAATTGCTCATTTCTGCAAGTATTTCACATCTTAAATAAATAAAAGTTATGTTAACGTCATGTGAAAGTGATTTTTTGGCGAGTATGCAGTATGCAATTTATTTTTTCAAAAAATCTCACGTAATTGCTTCTTTTCACAAAAGGAGATATCGTTGATCAAAAACATTGTTTTTAAAATTTTCTGAGAAAAGCTTCTACTGGGAAAAATCGATAAAGTCACTTTTACGCCATTTTGGAGGATTTTCTCCTTCCATAAGATACCCAATTAGAGGCAGGTCTGTGTGGGTATCTTATGGAAGGAGAAAACCCCTCTAAATAACGGAACAGTGACTTTATCGATTTTTTCCAGTAGAAGTTTTTCTGAGAGAATAAACAAACATTTTTTTTATGTTTTTGCATTACCCCGATATAAAAAATCGGAACAATCAGATTTTCACCATCCACATTAAATTTTTACATGAAAAATGTATTTCTATTGTGCATTAATTCGAGTTTTTAGATCCGCAAGAAGTTCTTCGAAAAGGGGTCTTATGCGTTTACCACGACGTTAGTAACCAGTCGAATTTCGACATCGGAGTAGGGGGAAGCATCGATCATGATGACGAATCAGCAATAAAAAAAATGTCCGTCCGTCCGTCCGTCTGTCAACACGATAACTCGAGTAAAACTCAACCGATTTTCAAAAACTTTTTTCCCTGAAAGGTAATCGAAATATCTTTTATACGATTATATCTGGGCACTGTCGGCCCTAGGTGTTCTGTTATGAACATTTTCCGTCCGAAAGTTTAAGTATTAACTTCGACAATTCGGCAAGAAAATTAATGTAACTTTTGTATGCAACTTGATGATTTGATGCACGATTAGCCGTTTAAAAAAACTAGAAGTTTTAGAGATATACCGCAGAACAATTTTTTGCTTAGAATCGTGTAATTTATCGATAAAAAATAAGAAAACGTCAATATCCAACATATTTTTAAAATCATTTTTGAGAAAATGTATGAAGAAAAGTCGTTTTAAGACATTTTTCCCATTCAGATCTTCTATGACTGCTGGTAAAAGTCTAAAACATAGCTTCTGAGTCGAGATTGACCTAAAAAGCGTTTGGGTTTTGGATTTGAAACATGAAAAAGTGATGGTAAGACTCCTAGACTGGTCCGATCAATTTGCCACAAAGACTGACTCTCAGCGCACTCCAAACGTTCAGATGCACCAATAAACCTCTGAATCCTTTTATTTGGAGTATTCTGAAGAGGAATCAATGATTTTACCTAAACAAAAATTTTTATCATCTGTTAGTTATGGTCAATTTTTCTAAAGTGTAAATTTTCACCGATTTTCGTGTTTTTTCACACATTTCGTCAATTGGCAACCCCTAGATCCACTCGGATCTCATCGCTCCCATATTGACTTTTTCTCACGGCACCATAAAGGTCTGTTTTTTGCTAGGTCTACTAACTTTCTCGACGCGTTTTTTTCCCATACGATTTTGGGGCATGCCCGAAAATTTATGGAAAAAACATTTTTGGATTTGAATCTTTGGACTTAGCTAGGGCACTAAAAACGAGTCTCTGCTAGGGCCCTACGTGTTTTTCGTGCATAACTCGAGTGAATCTCTTCCCATTTTCAAAAACTTTTTTAATCGAAAGGTCTAGGAATGTCTCACATTTTATAAAATACTAGATCTTTATAATCTGCACTTTTAATCTCTGGGCCCTTCTTAAGTTCAAACAACATTTCACCCTTCTGCGTTCGTCTTATTCTCGAGACGTTTTCGCCCAGGTCCTTGAGAGTTTGGTCGTCCTTTATTTTTTTGAGGATTTCAGCGTACGTTGTTCCTTCTTCCGCCGCCACTATCAGAGCATCAGCCTTCGGTCTCAGTCTTTTAAGCTTCGGCTTCTCTTTTTTTTTTCCTTCTTTTTGTTTCTCACCTCTCTCCACTCATTATGTGTAGTGTGGTGAGGTGCAGTGAGATGTGGTGAGGCGCAGAGAGGTGTAGTGAGATGTAGTTAGGTGTAGTGTAGTGAGATGTACTGAGATGTAGTGTAATGAGATGTACTGAGGTGTTGTGTAATGAGATGTACTGAGGTGTACTGAGATGTAGTGGGATGCACTAAAGTGTAGTGAGATGTAGTAAGGTGTAAAGAAATGTAGTGAGGTGTAGTGAGATGAAGTGAGGTGTAGTGAAATGTAGGATGTGTAGTGTAGTGAGATGTAGTGAGATGTAGTGAGATGTAGTGAGGCGCATAGAGATGTAATGAGATGTAGTGAGGTGTAGTGCACTGAGATGTACTGAGGTGCATTGTAATGAAATGTACTGAGGTGTAGTAAGATGTAGTGAGATGTACTAAGGTGTAGTAAGATGTAGGATGTGTAGTGTAGTGAGGTGCAGTGAGGT
>WJQU01000781.1:10367-22813 GCA_029228625.1 Pseudolycoriella hygida | reverse complement strand
ACAGTTTCTCAGATAAATTACTAACTTTCACGCTATTGCTCACTGAGAAATGCAAATTTCCCAAAATATAACACGCAAAAAATTTAGTACCCAAAGGGTTAACTCAAGGTAGGTCTCAATCGTCAGCCCTTTCCTAGCATTCGGAACCAAAGTAATTTTGTCCAGTGTCGGAGCCCAACAACGCGACCCCACGGGACCGCCGATTTTCAGCCTAGCCATTCACCTGTTGGTGTCAAGCTTAAAGGCCGAGTTAAACAAGTGGTACCTCGACGACGGTACGCTCGGGGATATAGCCGAGAAAGTGCTCGCCGATTTGGCGATTATCATAGAAAAGTCAAAGTCAATTAGTTGGGAGCTCAACAGCGAGAAATGCAACGGCCAGCGTGACATCGACATTCGGAGAAATTTTAACAGCTTTGGTTTTTATACGCCCACAACTTAAAAATTTAGGCATTTAATCGCGTCACGTCGTCGGTCGATACAAAATACTTGTAGTGTGTTAGAGCAAAGAACACATAACCCCGGTAGAATTATTATTGTAGAATTTGATCTATAGATAGAATGGTAAGAAAGCCTTATAAAAATGAACTCTGAATTTTCATTTCCTAGTGGCGCTGAAAACATTAATACGTCACTCTTATTATTGTGATCAAAATTAAATGAAAAAATAAAATTGAAACTTGTCACACAAAGTAATTAATCAATAACTGGTTTCATTCGAAGCTCTCTTTTGTCGATAAGCTGTTGAAACGCCGACTGTAATGTAGTTTTGTATCGCTCAAGATAACTGCCTCGTTTCACTTGTATAGGTGCTGTTGCTATATGAATTCTTTGGTGAACGATGTCCATGTCCATCTGAAGGGATGTCATTACTTGATGCACCTGATCATCAACTCTCTGCCCACCTTGATAAGCGAGTGACACTACATTAGTTGGTTTTCCTTTCCATTCCCAAAATATTCCATCCAGAGCATTCTTCAATGTACTAGGCTAGCCTCCATTTTTACTCAGGTGTTACAATTATCTTTCCACTACACGAATCAATGAACTGACTCCAATCGCGAACTTCATGGCTAGCACATTTTATAGGATCTTTGATTACTGCTGGTGAAGTTGGGTCTAGTACTGGATTCACCGGGTGTGTGGATTTGTGTGTGGATCGATTGTGACGATAAAGAATTGAGAATGATTCAAATTGTTCATATACAGTTCTAACTCATTATGAACCCATTTCAATATTATTTGACTGTTACCTCCGATCCGTGCACTACCCACTAATATACAAAACCGAAAAAAAACTCAAAAACTCCATCTAAACGAATTACGTTTTGTGTAAATGTTTTAAATGTGCGATTTTGTACGTACTATTTCGCCAAGAAACCTCATTTAACTGAAGATCAACGTTATGTAATATCACGAAACGAAAATAACAAGCAAAAAAGATCTTTTGTACAATCCTCGTAACAAAGGTTGCTTACAATAACACAGCATATCTATCAATCAATTAAGACAATCGTCATACTAACTTCAGGTTGAATTTGGCTCTTTTTATTTTTGCGTTTTTGGTTTTGTCAACTGTAAAAATTTTGGCTGATTATATGCGTAGTCTTAGCTAATTTTAGCTCGGATAAATTCTCTTAGTTTGGCTTAGGCAAGTTTAAATGCGTTAAAAGAATCTATTACATTTCACCTTAGCTTCCTCTTCCGCCGAAAATAAACCGTGAACTGACCAGTTTCTGGTTTCACATGATTCACAGTATTTTTCCTCGTAAAATGGGATTCATTTGCTGTAAATACTTGCCTTTTTATGGCGGATCGCCTCATCTTTGTTTTCGTTATTTGTTTCATATGTTATGGTTGGATCCATGATGTAAACTTTCAGTAATTTCGGGTCAAATGCAATATGCTAGACTTCTTCGAAGCCTGTATATCATTTACCTCTCTTCGCTTATATGGTTCTTTCACACTATGGTGACGAGAGGTGATCAAAGATTTATTGAGTGAGCAACTTCCAGTCAAATGAGGTACAGTTTCAGTCTCTCTGTTTATTATTACATTATTACTTCTCTGGTGAAGTACCTCTGTTTTCGTCTAAAGTTTGTATATTGAAGTGTATGTTACCAAATAAGTAAAGGGCTTGCTTAAAATAGTGTTGTAATAATTACAGAATTGAAAATGTTCTTGAAATGTCACATTCTGTTTGATTTCGCGTACACCCCTTTTCCCTAAACGCAGGCCCCTAACATGTGAGTCTTCTCCGCGTGCACTGTTGACAGTGATTCTTTAACTTTGGTGTTGTAAAATACACTTGGATTACGATGCAACGAACGCTTATTGACCGACAAAATTCTACCATCTTTCCACAGGCAGTTCTCTGTGTGTTCGTTACATGATATGCAAGTTTCAAGAACTAGGTAATCTTATAAATATGTGTATCTAATTTTCAGCTTAGAATTTAAAATCTTTTCAATTCAATGTAGTGATTACCTCCATAGGAGAACCAATCCTATTTTCAGAATGCCACACCATTCACAATGTAAACGAAATATTCGATAAAATTCTGAGAAATTCTTTAGTTATGTTATAAAATACCTGACAAACAGTAAATGCACAGGTTCCAAATGTGAAACTTTTTTAACTTATCACATTTTTGGAAGATATACAAAATAAACATTGAATTTTTTTTCGAGAATTTCTGGGTGCGCTTCAATGGTCAATAAGCGGCTATTTTGCAGGTATAATAATCAACGACAAATGTAATGTAACGTAATACATGGCGTCGGGTAACATTTTAGGATGTAAAACAAGTTTAATAAGTAACCCAAGACAAGATATTGTATTAGCATGACGAATCAAGCACACAATTTGGGACCATCATTCGCCGTACAAATAGTCTGCTTACCGTTATGGTCGATCATAAGAATTCAAATGAGAAAAGAAGAAAAAATATGAAGATAAAAATTCTTCAATCACATCGTTCTCACGTTATTTTCTATTCAATGCAGGTGTTTGCACTTAAACAAAAAAAAAAAACTCGAAATGCTCAATCTGAAAAATATTTATTTTTTTATTATGTTTGTGCAGACATTATGTAAACATTTAAACATTTGTGTTCGGGGTTTGGCCTTTTAGCTGTAAAGGTATTTTATGAATGTAACACTCAAATGAGAATTCGATCCATACACGTCCAATACATAAAGCATTTTTTGGGTTTTATCCGATGTTTGTACTAAGTGGGCACAGCATTAAAGCAAATAGAATTAATGTAACGATTGCATTTGACCACATGTGGTAAGTGTGGTATGTACGCATGTATCCAGCGATAAAAGTGTGATTGGCGGGAAGCAAATAGAAGGATTTTTTGTGTGCCTGGAGATAAAAAAAAGTTAATGCATTTACATAACATCTCAAAAAATCAAAGCTTACATTTAAATTAGAGGGCACAACCATTTAGATTCGAGTGACTAATTATGTAATTAAAATGAACGAAAATTACAAAATTTGGTTCTTTTTTATTGTTTTCTCGTATAAAATATGAAAACACTTCATACTGAAAAATACCAAAATATAATAAGTATGTGCTTTCTAATTTCCAATTCTAAGAAGCTATCGTTGATCAGGTTCGACGTCAACAAAATATTCTGTAGCTTATGAATTATTATGTCGAAGTGTAAGTTACAGCTGAAGCTGTGGCCTTAAACCACCCTAAGTTATTTGGTGAAATTCTCATCACGAGTTAGTCGAAAACACATAAACTTTGAAAGTGTCACAGCGAGCGAATGTTTAATTTCTGTTATAAAAAGAGAATATTTTTTGTTTGTATACTTACATGATCTTTAGAACGTGTCGTTGCAAAGTGTTAATGGCGTATGCGTTCACAACGGCTTGGAGTGTCAACACAATAATGAATAATACTTTTATTTGCTGCTATTTTCTTGCCTACATTATATGGAAAAAGAATGACTGTGTCTGCAGACACAGCCACCATTAAGAAACCATTACCAAATCCAAAATAAATAAACACAATAAAAGGCAAACGCATGAAATTGCAGCTCCTTGGTCTGGAATTACGTCAAAAACAAAACTTTTAACCTTTAAAGAACGTCAGAATCCAGACGCCTTTAGTGCGACCGATGCTCACAAAAAACTTTGAAAATGTGAGCTGTTAGGCTTCGAATTTTCATAGTTTCTATAGAAATAAGCATTGCGATATTTTTGAAGTTCTTAACAGATTTTGTGCAGATTTTGGATATTTTGTGGAGATAAAGTGGTGAAACTGTAAATACAAAATACTATAATAAGATACGGGTTTTTGTAATGACGAAGTTGGTCTTGTGATTTTTAATCACATTCGAATTGATATAATATATTCCAAGAAGGTCGAGATGGATCACAAAGATCCAACGTAACTACTTTTAAACATATTGTTCAGAAAGTGTTAAAAACAGGCATCCGTAACTTTACAACTCCGTAACGTTATAACACAAAATATTTTCAAAAAAGTACAAATTGTTATACATGCGACGGACAACTTGGTACCAAAAATCTTTAATGAATGTGTAGCAATAGTTCGGGAACAGCAAATGGTAAAAAACGAGATTGCTGGATGCTTCCAAGAAAAAAAAGCTTAGTGCGGCTGCCTGGGACAAATCAAAGACTTTCGAATTGAGATGTTCTGAAAAAAGTCCATATAAGTCTCAATCAGACCTGCAGAAGGCGAGGCGACGGTGACGGTCACGAATCTATGTGATCTCCGAATAGCATTCTAGTGGTCGCATGACTCGTTCGTAACAAAATTTGACTGTCTTCTAAATGGCTACGGAAATTGCAAAATGACTTTAAACTGATTCGACATCATGAGTTTTTCACGTCGCTCGACAGACACAATGTTATTTATAACTTCAAACATAAAAAGTTCAAAATATCGCAGCTATGCTCAGCTGCGGACAAGAGTGCAGAGCGTTTGTAATGTGCGACAAGATTGATTCAACTTTACACATGAAATAAAGTCTTCGAACTCAAGTTTTGCTTTGCTGACTTCAAAAAGCACTATTATGCTCTCATTTGGCGACACACCCTTGCTCCAACATGGTCGAAGACAAGTATGTTTTGCACAAGGCAACATTTGTTCCAAGTTGTACGGAAAAACGTTAATCCAAAAAACACCCCAGAGCTTCGACCCATTGAGCAATATTCATCGGTTATGAATGGAAAATTAAACCATGATTTTCCACTGTCACTGTCTAAAGAAGTGTAGTAATGTTGCTGTAAAGTCTCTGAAGCGCTTGTGCGAGAACAGATGAGCAGTGTTCGTCAAAAAGCTCTAGCCTTTGTTTAACCTTTATGCGACCCTACACGATATTTGGGGGTTTTTCGTGAATATTTCTTTAATGATGAGGTTTTCTGGGCAGTGTTGTAGAGAAAAGGGAGAGGTGAAGTTTTTTGTTTATAGAAGTATGCTATGGGTTGGTTCTAAGATCGGCCCTAGTGAAATTTGTTTTCAAACTTTTTTTAAGTTTTGGGCTTTTTTATGGATTTAGAGAGGATTTTTGCGCCGTCTACTTTGTTTGCCACATCTATTCTGATGCGTACTTGCATATGTTTTTATTTTTGCTTCAGCCTGTGGCTACACAAACCTAGCCTATTATATTATATCAATGATGGTTTCATTACATTTCTTGACATTTCATGCGACGGACGTAGGTTTAGGGTCTGCGTAGCTTATGTTTGACTCGTAAAAAAACTAAATAAGATCGTTGACTGTGAGACGTGAGAGAGTTCTTTGATTCTGCAGGAGGAGCACTTGATGCTAAAGCAATTCATAAGGTTTGTTCCAATATTGTTCTATCCTACAGAAGATTAAATTACGATAATTTTCGCACAATGCTTTTATTTACTTTATCTAAATATTATTTTTTTTGTAAAGTTATCGATTTGTTAAATGATTTATAATATTTTACACATTCTTTGCTGGTCGTAAGTTATAATACAAAATATATTCTTATTTGCAAACACTTTTCAAGTTTCACATTTTACATTAATTTACAATTGAAATGTTAATCTGAACTTTATATAATCTTAACACATTGAAATCTACATTTTCAACTTATGCCAACGGTCCTTTAAGTCCTCAATATATTTATTTATGCATTTACTTTTGTTGGTCACTTCATAGCGAAATAAATAATTACCATTTTGATGAAGGCACCAAAAAAGAAGATTTGGTATTTTTATTAGCTTAGCAATTGTTGATGTCAAGTATATCTTTTGTGCATGAAATGATAGAAATCGTTCCTCAATGTAATGTTGTTAGAAAAATTAGGAGCTTTTCAGCCAATGTCTGCAAATGTATGGAGTGAGTTCTAGTCATAAAGACAGGTCGTACAAAGTATGGCGAATGTTTTACATTATTACAAACAAAACCTCATACCAAAAGGAACTTAACGCCTTATGAAGTTAAACTCTGCTGGTTCGTGATCTAGGCCTTAGCAATGAAAACATCGAAAAGCGCCACAAAGTTATCAAATGGCATGAATCTAATAAAACGGTGAAAATCGGTTCATTTTTTCGGATTCCAGTCTCCAACACAATTATTGATATGTAGTAAAGAACGTTTATAGGAACCGTGTGTGGCTGAAGGCTATGAGGTCAGGTACTAAAGTTTGGATTCATATCCAATATTTTACTTCAATAAAAAAATCGACGAAAATAGCTAAATTCATGTTTTTGTTTCATTTTTATTCAATAGACACTAAGATTCTTCCCCCCACTTATCTCACTTCATCGATTTGATTTTTCATTAAATGTACACTAAATGAACAGAAAAATCACACTAGCGGAACGTTTTTCACAATGTTTTCCATTTCAAAATTTAGCAAATGTATATTTTGAATGCGAAAAATGTTCAAATATCGAATAAATCACACCAAATTTGTGCACAAAATGTGAATTTTTCGATGCATTTTATGTACACTTAATGTATATTCGTGTGACATTGTTAAATGGGTTAGTTTGTGGAAACGTGCGTAATTTACGATTCTACAGCACCCACATTGCCTTAAAAAAGGTTTTGCATGTATAGGAACGTAGGGGTCTTCAATTAGAGTTAGAGGATGCACTTGTTCCATATATTAAGAAATTACTTTCCATATTTTTCTAAATAAATCTATTATCGAAATTATTGATGTGATGAAACAACTTGAGGAAAACAATGTGCCAAATTAGATGTTATTATAAAGAAGTTTCTATCGGATAAACATTTCATCTACTCGTACCGGTAAGAATTTTGATATTTTGAAAATTGTGATTCTTTTCCAATGGAAATTATTCAAACTACTTCTTGGCTTTGGTTACATTTATTTCTGCTTAATATTTATTTGGTACTTAAGTATACCGAAGGAAAGAGATGTTTTCAAAATAAAGTTCGTAGGCTTAACAATTACATTTAATTGATAAAAGTGGTCACAATTTACAGCAATCGGATGTTTATGCATAAAACGATTATAAAAATGTAAATATTTACGTGTACTTTATATATATTTTTGTTATTATTGTTTTTTATTTTTGAATTAAAAATTTACGTTAATTTTCTTGAAGTATATATAAATTGTTTGTTGCAATTTGTTAATTGTCATAATTTGTTTTTAAATGTTCATCTTTAGTTGGTCATAATCTTGAGAATAAGGCGTAAAGGATATTGTTATTTATTTATGTTTTTTTTTCAAATAATTTCTATACAATCCCATTTTTTGGCTTACTAGCGTAATGTGTGTGCAAATTAAAATTCCCGGCTTCGTACTTTTAAAGTTTTCTACCTACGAACACACAAAACAACAAAAGTAGCCAAGAATTGCAATTTGCACACATTGTAAGAAATTATGAAAGGAATTGATTTCGTTCAACTTTACTAAGGCTAAGTATATTTTTAAAAGAAAGCTAAAATGAGACCTATCACAGACTTAAAATGTAGTTGGGGAAGGGAGGGTAATATTTTTTTTTGTGATAAAGTTTTTCCACGGCACTTTAGATCCTTAAAAACCTTTGAGACAAGCGTAAGAAATTATCAAAGTAAATACGAAAGAAAACTTTTCAAACGATTCATCGGCTTTAGAATTTGAGCGAAACTTGTGATAACTAATATCTTTGATTTATTTTTTCAAACATCATCATCTCTTAGAAGAATTGTTATTTATGCAACCGAGTGAAAGTACTTTATTAGGCTCTCTTAATATGTAATTTGACTCCAAGCCGCAAGCCGAGTGTCATAACATACACGTGCCTAATAAAGTACTTTGCACCGAGTTACAATGTAACGTTTTATGCAACAGACGCGTGTAAAGTTCTGTTTCGTGAAACTCAGTTGCATAAAAACTTTGACAGATTTTTAAACGTAGTATGCAACTCGGTGCAAAGTACTTTATAGGTGAACATGGTTTTGAAACTAGATTTGAAATTATTTATATATTATATATTTATATATTATTTATATAGATTTCGTTATAATAAGGTTGCCATTACCATAACACTAACTAAAGTGAAGTTGCTTTGTAACGAGATAAGTGCAACGAAGGCAATTGTAGCAGAGTCCGTCGCAGCGTCGCGGTGAACAACCATATTTTTCCACTAGGCACACATTTAGTGCCATATAGTAGTAGATTTCGATACAAGTTACGTATGAACGCACTAGATGTGAGATTGCCGACACGAGCGAGTCCGATAACACATCGTGTGCGTTAAACTACTAGCATACGTAACGTGTATCAAACAAGGTTTTTCGCAATTCACCGACATAAAACGAGTTTTTCCTCGGGTGTTTCCACTTGCGAAAATTTGCCGAAATTTCAATAATTTTTTGCCCAAGCGCGTAAAAAAGCTTTGACGCACTAGTGCGGTAATTTTTTATCACACTAGTGCGTAAAAGCGGTCTTTACGCACTAGTACGAATAAATTTATCGCACTAGCGTGAGAAGTAACCTCATGCGACAATGAAATGACGCACGAAAAAGCGAGTTTTTTGTCAATGAATCGCAAAAAGTACTTTTTGCAACGATGTATCGAAATACGAGAGATAGCATTGAAATGGTGACTTTTTTTGGTCTAGACATACATAGGAGTTTCATACAACTCTTTCCACACACTTTTAATTGAAGTAGACACACAATGAAATTTCATATACATTTTTCATTCGTACAAACAAGACGATTCTTCGGGTAATTTTGATGTTTGTCTATTTCGATACATCTTTGTGTATCTAGACCCGTATGCCGCGCCGGTTTAACTTTTTCTGTCGACGCGGCGTAAAAATACTTTTGAATGAAGCGGCTGCGCAAAAAATGTATAAGGAGCCGATCCTATTAGGTCGGCGGCTGGCGCAAAATGACCAAAAGTTAGCTTTTTTAGTGATCGACTCTATGTGCACCTCGTTGCACAAGTGTATTTTGTAGCACACTTCCTAATTTTCCTCGTTACGCTCGTAAGGAAAATTTTGGACTGATGCTACGAAAATCCTCTTTGTGCAACACGGTTTACAATATACTATTGCACTCGGTTGCAAAAATAAGTTGCGAAAAGGGATTTCATATTTCATCACTCCGATAAGGTGTCAGCCTTCTGTGAGATATTATACATACATTTTCGCAACTTGTTGCATAAATTACTATCTTTAAACACTACATGGAATTTGAGCTTTTTGTTCTCATACATATTTTAGAAGGAAACGCGTGTTTAAAAAGGATCTTGTTTCAAGACATCGTCGGAAATAGTATCGGTGTCCTTTCCCCAAATGTAATATGTCTTAGAGAAAAATGCTACTATTTTGGTTTTAATCTTAAACAACACTGCTAACTACTAATGATGGCTTTCACTGAAATGTACACGTAGTTGCCGAGGTTAATAATTATCCTTACTTTGTGCCAATCAAACCGCAGTGTCAATGAATGTTTTAGCTACCAGCATTAAAATTATCGTTGATTTTGTGAAATAAAACAGCAAAATACAAGTCTTGGTTAGGTAAATTGCGATTCAGTCAATAAATTTAAGTAACTAACTATTTCCTATTTTTTGGTCTTACTTGTAATTCCTTTAAATTTCGTATCACTTTTTCTATACAATTGTAATTTTTCTACATTAATCATGCCAGTAAACATTGGGTTGTGTTCCCGAAAATCTCTACAATAACAAAATCAAATTTGCAGCTTACCCCTTTGTTAGTACTTTAGCGCTGAAGCTATTGAAGAATAGTTTATTGTTTATTGTAATCCTTCTATGTAAATTGATGTCCAAGAGTTAAGTGGTTATCAAAAATATCCGATTACTTTATTACGTGGCGTAGCGTAAAACAAAACCTACTTTAAGTTGGTGCAATATTTTGTGATACGAATTTTCCACAAAAATATGCTACCAGAATATTTGTGTCATCACAAATTTGTAACTCAGATTCCACAAATTTTTTATGCCATTACAAAAATTCGTATCACAAATATTTTGAGATCATTTTTCTTTTTATTATTTATTATTCCATTGGTGCTACCGTTCTCTTACAGAACAATTCAAATTACAGTTTAATTTTGCGAAAACTCATTTAATCAGCTAATCGGTTTTTATTGAATTTGCGTAGACATTAACTTGACACCAGCCTGCCTCCTTAGTTGCTGACTCAAAGAATATTTTTTCTCTATTGGATCTATAAGAAGGCAGGCTCGGGCCAAAATTCTGATTGGAACCAATGAAATGTATAAGTGTAATTTCCATAAATATGAATTTGACACCAGACTGTCTCTTTGAATTCAAGCGACTGAGTTAACATTTTGGACGTCGCAATAACGAAAGAATAATTCCTTCAATTTCTTTTCTAATTAAAAAATCACTTTTTTTGTTTTCCTAACTTCTTTATTATAATTACCATCACCATTCACCATCATTGCATTTTACCTTTTTTCGCAGATGGTGCAAAATAATCAGTTTTTCTTCAAATTTCGAGTGGACCATACATTTTATCATTTCATTATTTCATTTCATTCACATAGTGTTTGTGTTAGTGGAATGCAGGGTAAAAAAAACCACGAATCTTTTTCGAGGGAAGTAGTTAGCTGGAAAGCAAAACTGAAATCTTTCAACTAACTATTTCCATCTTAAAATAATTCGATCATACTACTCATAAAGATTAGCTGAGTAAATTTCACAAAATTACTATAATTTTAATTATTCTGTAAGGGAATGGAATGCTAATAATAAAAAGAAAAAATGATCTCAAAATATTTGTGGTACGATAGCAAATTTATGAAAACATCCACAATAAAATTAAGTATACTAGGACTTACGCGAACCCATACGATGGTTAGACACCGCAAAAGTTCGTTGAAAAACAGTAAGTCTTCATTAATACATTTTTAAGCTTATGAGCAATCGTAAGTCAATTTTACACTGAAAATAATAAATTATCTAGAATCAACAGTCAAAAATGGTACGATGGAATGATATTTTATAAATTGGTACGAGGATAGACCAAATAAATGGGAACAGTACAACATTTCCGAATGTTCGTTCCAGATCATTTAAATAGTTTTCAGTGCAAAGTAGTATGAAGTTTTCGATCTGCACCTAGATGCCATTTATGACCATAAACACAAAATTACGATTTTCTCGGTACGTCTACATCAGTACAGAAGTAAAACATTTATGCTACGCGGACCCGTACGAATCTCGAAACGATGCATATCGGAAATTGAATGAATATTTAGTAAATTCTGATTACGTTCGTACAAAGTTGCATTCGAATTGCCCAAAAGGCAGTAATGAAAAATCCATCGAAAGCAACGGTGCAACAAAAAAAAAAGTGTTCAAAGAATTGAAAAAATGTGTAGAAAATTTGAAATCGAACTTCGTTACTTCGTGCGGATCTAAGAATTCAGTCAGTGTGACTGCTGCCCACTTCTTCGGTAGGGGCTGCGACATCGTATGATTCAAATTGTTTCTTTCGGTACTTTGCTATCGTAATTGTGGAAGTACTGATAAAAGAAAAACTCCTCTATGAAAGGACTTGGAAGTTGTCATTTTATGAAATTAGGGGCTGTCCATAAATGACGTCTGCTTTTTTCCAACTTCCCCCCCCCCACTTCCCATGTCATATTTTCATAAAAAAAGTGGATTATAGACAACAAAATCGGCCAAAGAATGTAACGTTTTTAATGGCATCATGCCATTTCATATAGAAAAAGTCACTTACTGAGCAAAATTCATTCAAAAATCACATGCTTTGGTTATACAGGACCTATTCATATGAAACTGGAAGGCGTCCAGTTTCTTATGAAAGGCCCAGTATATGTAAACGATTACGATTGCAGTGATTAAAACCTTATGTCGCAACACATGGGACTCTTCACTTCCATCTTCTAATTTTTTCTTGAAAACAGACGTCTGTTCTGTCTGTTTTCTCGGAACCCCCCCCC
>WJQU01000781.1:0-10207 GCA_029228625.1 Pseudolycoriella hygida | reverse complement strand
ACGTCATTTATGGACAGTCCCTTATAATGACCGTATATTTCAAACGTTTACTCATGACGAGATTGTTAATCTTCTGAGAAATTTACTCACATTTTAAATAAAGAAAATTCATTTAATTTGTCTTAAGATTTTTCTTCTCAACAAAATGTTTTCTGTTGTTGTGTTACCTCATATTTGTTGCATAATTAACAAAGAAAACTAATATTTGTTGTTATATTTTACAAGAAACAAAACCACGTCTACACAAATAAATAATTCATAAACTAATCCTTCCTTTAATATTCACATTTTTTTAATTAAATTTGTCGTGCTGTACATTTTCAAAGAAACATTTGTTTTTCGTTCAGATTGGTTTATACCATAAACCATATGACTAGTTCGACTTACATCCTAGTAACTACTAGCTTATAAAAAACAACTAAAAATAATTTGTGTTAATAATGACTCAAGATAACGCTACTGCTTGGACCCCTAAAACCCATAATCGATGAGCGCGACATCGGCTTGTTTCAAACATATATGACTTATTCACAGCGCTAAGAGCATTATTTGAATACAATAAATTCACTCTGACGCAAGCCGATGACGTCTGCAAAGAAAACTCTATTTTTCATTCGATCTGTATAAATCACAAATGAATATTAAATGGCCTTTCCAGAAGATAATGATTTTGGAAACATATTTCCATGCAAAACGAGCGTTTTTCTCTCATTGTAACTATAGTTTTTTTTGCTAAATTATAAATAAAGAAAAAGCTTCGACTGCGAAATTAATATAAAGTGAAATATTCAGCTCTTTGTTTTAATCAACAACACCGTTCCTATTTTTCTTCAGTTTTAATTAAATTACCATTTCAGCTCTTTTTTATGATATAATTTAATTGAAGATATTTTCATTCTAATAATATGTTTAAATTTCAATTTACTTGAAGCTTTTAGCAAATCTTTAAACTCCCTTTTTATGATGAATCAAAGTTACGAAAATAGAAACATTTTTCCCTTCAAATTACGGAATTAGTTTTCTTTTTCAGAGAGCTATGATGATTACAAATAGCATGCCGCCGATTTTATGTGGTTTTCGAAAATTCGTATCGGGTTGAATTTTTTAGAGCAGTGGAAAAGCTTTTCCATTCTCATGCGAAACGCACAGGAAATACAAACATTTTATTCTCGACCTTTGAAAGGTGTGGGTGGGTTGTGACTTGGTGACCGTGAATGCAATCTAATTCAGATGAGTGTGGCTTATCAGAACTTGCATAAGGTGCTGAGAATAAAACTGCGAAAGCAATGCCATCTGTTACTCAATAGATTCTATTTTTCGTAACTCATCGTTAACATTTTTTTCACCCAATAAAATGAGTACTGCGAACAAAAATCATCTAAATTGCTTTCCAGCCTGAAATTAAACATAACGTGTGTGTGTGCAAATCAATCCGTTCTTGATGCCCTTCGGTATGTTTTTTATTAAAACAAATACCTAAAAATCATTCACTTATACTAACAACTCAGTCCACTCCTGATGTTACAAAAATTCCTCGTCGTGTGGTGGTGATGGACCAGATATTGATAATGTTGGCAAATTTGTTAATTTCGGTATCGTATTTACTTTTGGATTATTATTTTCTAAATCAGTCAATGATGATCTTTCACCGTTGTGACATTCCACTAGTTCGATCGTTTCTTTCATCGTACCACTGTCGTCCGTTTCCCATTCTCGATTTTCGGAAAAGCGTCGCTAAAAATTTAACGGAAAATAAATTGCTTTAGTTGAAATGAAATTATTTTTCAATATACAAACATTAAAGGGCTCATTCAATATCGCATAAGGTTTGTGTGAAAGCTCAACTTGTCAAAAAAAATTATTTTTATTAAGTTGAGCTTTTACACAAACCTTACGCGATGCGATTCGCATCGCGTCCAATATAATGAGCCCTTAAAGTAATTTCTGAAGCTTAATGCCATTTTATGGAATGAGGTGCAATGTGTGCGACATGTACACTCAAAAAGCTCTCTACAGAGAAATCAGACGTTTGCTGTAAAGAGGGCACGTTATACCAAGTCCTTCATAATTAATACCGGAGTTTCGTTGGAAAAAAGTGTTTGATAAAAGGGAGAAGCAAAGGCTCGATGTGGAGTTACATATTGCATACTTGGTACAGAAAGGTTTTCTAATTTGTTTCTATTATTGCCGTATTTCCACAAGAACTGCTATTTTTAAGAATTTTCAAGGAAATATTTTTATTGTCTACCCCATTTGGAAGTTGAGCATTCATTTATGTTTAGCCCTTACGGAAGTCGTACGCTACATGAGGATTATTTTGGAAGGAACTTAAGGAAGTGAAGGAAACCATTATGTGTACCTAGTAAAGGAAAATAAGAATGCTTCTGCGGAGGCTAGGAGAAAGTTGAGCATTCCCCCTGCGAAAATGATCCATTACATGGTGGAACATTCTCGGTACATTATTCGTGAATTTTTATGTAAAATTCAACTTTCACATGGGCAGGCAATAAAGCATTATGCATTACAGCCTGCTACATAATTTATTACATCGGAAACAATTCTGGAAACGCGCAAACTCATTCGTTTATTTTGAGCAACTCGCTCTGGAAGCTATTATTTTGACTAGTTATATAGTCAATAACAATAGAGCATCATACGTATGTTGGAAACAATTTTCTGATATTTGTCGTGTTATTTTGACGCTCAGAGCTGCACAACTCGTCTTCGGCTCAAATATTCAAACTCTAAACTTATCAAAATAACAGTTTCCAAAACCTATTCTTTGGAAACGCGTTCGGCAGTTTGGCTCATAGACATAAGTGATCACTGATGTAATAAATTATTTTCGTTGCATACAAGGTACTCTACTATTGTTCGGTAAATGGACATTAACTGTAACGGCACACAAAAATTGGAAGCCTTCCATATTATCTTCTTAACATTTTATTCGTACTATATACTTTTAAAACGTTGCAGTATTTTACGGGGGTGCAAAGAAGTCTAGTCTTTAGTGCAGAGTAAACAACGAAAAGTACTTTCAAACAATAATAAATACCGCAATTCAAAGTTCTTGAGATAACTTGTATTTAGTTGAAGTTTTTAAGTTCTTAAAGTCCCTAATGATCAAAGACTTAGTCCTACCGATGATTTTCATAAAATACATCACCCATAATGATTCACTACATCTCAATGAATGATGAACAAATGTACAAAATGTATACTATCATTACATTGCACTCCATTCCTTTCAAACATCAGGAAACTGGATTATGAAACGGTGAAACACTTAAAATTATGTAAAATCTTCAATCTCATCGAAACACTTAAGCATCTGATTTAAGTATAGACAAGGGTTTATCGATTATTTCTTGAAATTCATAAACTCTTGTCTTGTATATATTTCGTTCTCGACCTTCATCAATTGTGAATGTCTTTTCTACCAATTCATAAAAGTAATGAAAATATTATTTGAATGAGACGTTTTCTTGTTGGCAAAATTATATTTTTCTCAGAAATCCATATAATTATAAACTCAAACGAACAAAATTGATGAAAGGGTGAGGAGGTAAAACATGCACAACAACTACAACAACAATATTCCTCATTAGAAATGAAAAATTTCGATTACCCTTCTGTCTTCGTCAGTTATATTTTCAGCGCTTCTGGCTTTTCGACACAACACTGACTGTGATCCATGTCTTCGTAAAAATTCAACCGAATCGAAACCTCTACCTCTATCGAAACCGGAAGAAACAAAAATGGCAGAATTGATGCGATTTCTGGAGCATCGTTCAGAAATAACAGCTGATGGTTCTTCCTGCCAACCGGTATGATGAAAATGCTGCAAATAAATTTAACATCAGGAAAATGGATTTGAATTTTTGACTCTTTGTTGAATTGACTTTGTAACTTTGTGTACTCTCTATGATTATGTGAGAGTGCATTTGTCTACATGTATCAGAGGCGAATATGTGGATTTAAATTTTGCTGTACATCACAGGGAAATACACTCAAAAAGCTGTAAACTAACTTATGATTTTCGATTTATTCATATTGAATATGACGATAAAATCGTTACAACAGATGAAGCTAACATACGATGTAAAAGTGCATCAAAAGACCGTTGAATTTTACATGATTTGTGAAAAGATAGAAACTACATTTAACTTGTGTTGATTCTCAAAGCTTTTAAGGTGCAAATGAATGGAACGATATTATATACAGCAGATGGTAAGTATTTGCACTCGTCGTGAATCTCGAGTTTGATAAGGCTTTTGTCCCATGACTCATTCCACTAGGACTTCAGTCAAGGTATTTCTCCTTAAACTGACCTTATGCCAGTTTTTGTCCAGAAAATGTGAGGAATGTTTTATTATGTCCTTTTTGACTTTTCATTCGATTGCTGAAAATTACTATGTTCTCAACTCATTAAACAATGGCGTTACACTCAACTTCACATGACTTGAACCGATTCAATCAGCTTTGTTTTGTTTACAAATCTAACACAACAAATCCGTCTGCGGTTGAGTTTTGAACCAACGCACTGGTAACTCAATCTCATAGTAGCAAGCAGACGTGTTAACCACTACCCATAGATATCTTGAAAGTTATGTGGGGGTCTAAAAAAATTCAAGAGACCTATTTGGTTGAGTCCAGAGAAATACTAAGTGGGCACCAGTATGCCTAGATGTAGATATGACGATATGCTTTTATTATACATATACTAAATTCGACTTATAAACACTTGGATTTAGAGAAAGCAGTTGGTACGCTTTCACAACTATGTTAGATTAGGTGGTTAGTATTTAAAAAGGTCAGAGAGAATTTCGAATAGAGTGTAGGGAGGAAAACATGGCCTAAAACCCCTAACTTTTTTAACAACAAAGAATAGAAAAATAGGAATAAAAAAAGTGTATTGGTAAGACGAAAAGTTAAGATCAGATTAACCTGGTTTAGGGATATACTGAACTACATAGGTAGCGCAGGGATCAGCGGATTTTCCGAGAAATAACAGTTGTCCAAAAACTTTTGGGTCTGTACAATGATAGCAAAGGTCTTAATATAGGAGGGGAGGTCGAAGATCATTTTTAAGCATTTGTTCTGAGTGACCTGCAATTTCTTCAGGCACAAGAACCCCACACTGGGTGAGGGCATGCATACAGCAAAACGAATCGGAAAATTGATTGGGAGCTACTTTTTAGTGCTCTGTTTGGAACGCCTGTTGATAAGTGAGTATATGAATTTTATGTATTTCTGAGCTCGTTCGCTGGTGAATTCGATGTGGCTAGGTAGTTTCACGCTGTAGTTGGATAACATGTAACGTAGGAACGCTCATCACGGTTTTCTGAATAAGATAGAGCCTTACAATCTTCTAGAAATTTGTTGGCCATATGGCAAAAATTTTAACGTGATAAAAATCGCGATGTGTAGTTAATGAGATCCGAATGTTCCCTACGTTACATTTCCCAATGGAACTACCCCGCTGTTGAAAAAAAATTTATAGTCTAAAGTCAGTACCAAACATTTAAGCTTTTTCGACCAAGCGATTTCAGTTGATACGAATCTTTAAACTTTTAAACCTTTTGGGAGGAAGATACCTTTTCGCTCTACGACGAGTGAAGAATTGCTTCTGTCTTGCCTTCATTGATTTTAATGTTGCATTTCTGAAAGTACTCGACAAAAGCTTCGATGGATTGCTTTAACTGCCTCGATATAACTCGCGGATTTTTGTGACTCTTCAAAACTCCTGTATCGTCAGCAAACTGAGCAAGTTTGGGAGTGGCAGGTCACTTCATCTCGATTATCAGGGTCCAAGGAACTTTCAAGGTCCTAGTCCATCATGCTATATCGAGTCGAAGTCCAGAAATACCATAGCAGTCGAACGCTTGAATTTAAATCCGCACATGCTTGAGTACGCGCAAGAGTTGGTAGGACGTGGAATGTTTTGCCTGCAAGTCGAATTGCTCGTATGGGACGATGTGGTGTTCTCATTTTGATTGTTCGTTGGTATGAGAAGAGATTCTACGCAGAATACTTCGCTCGAATATTTTAACTCAGTGAGCTTAGAAGGCTTATGGGACGATAACTGGAAGCTGAGGAGAAGCTCTTACCTGGTTTGGGAAATAGCTAAGTTTTGGACAGAGTATGCCTAGATAGAATGCGCGTGTCGACATACATGGAAGAGAATTCTCTCAATGATACACGAAATTTGACATCTTGGTTCCGTGCAAACGAAAATGTCATTCAACATGCGCATTCTATCCAGGCACAGCAGTTGGCACACTTTGCATTTCCCTGGTTGAGTCCGCCCCCTCCAACAATATTGCGGAACATAGAAACATTGTAGCTGCTACAGTTTGTGAAATTCAGCTGTATCAAATAAAATCCTTTTTGCCATCTGAGAGCGACAGGTGGATAATATCCGATTTTATAAAGTTCGAAAGCCTCTTCTGTGACTTGATACCCTCTCAAACATACCATTGCCATCTGAAAAGTCACTGAGTATAGCGAAATAAAGTCAAACCGACCCTTGACCACTGCTTTGGTAAAAACTACTGATTTTCCTCATCTTTGAAATTCATTCTGCAATCTTTCAGAGTCTCTGTGAAGAAGTTTTCGTCAAAGTCAAAATCGACACGGACAAAATTCTATATTTACTCTGAAGGTGGGTGTTAAAATTCCCTTCAAATTCTTTTAAACACTTAAATTACATACACTTAAAAAAGCTGAACAAAATTCGGGGAATGTAATTAAAAATTGAAGGTAGACTGTATTCACGAAGCATTATAATAATGTTCCTGAATGAATGTTTAAAAGAATGTGGAAGAAAATGTTTTTATGAATACTTAACATTCTTTGCATATGAACTGTAACGATTGAATTTGAACTATAAAACTTTACATCATAACGTATGGATCTCTTACGTTTTAATCTACGTTACAATTCAAACCATATTGCAAATGCAATTTACCTGGCGCATGACTTTCTTTGTATTTCATGAAGTGTTTTTAGGAGGAACGGTGTACGACATTAAAAAATTTTGCGCGAAAATTCATATGGCTGAAGTTAGCCCAAAGTTTTCAAGGTTGAGCTTCTTCAAATTTATTAAGAGCAAAATTTAACAAAATTGTTGGCAGGTGTTGCCTCTTCCCCACATTTCTTACGAGGAAAAATCATTTTTCTGAATTTAAGAAATGTTGTACAAGGAGAAAATATTTTAGAAACTTTAGACCAACTTCATTCAAGTGAATGTTCACTTACAATAGTGCCAATGGTAACAACTAAATACTACAAATTCCACACATTTTTACAACAAACTGGCAAGGTGCGATCATCGGTAAGGATGCTGTTACAGAAAAATCCTTTATCCACAATTTATAAAAAAAATTAAGATTTGAAGTAATTTTTTGATCGCAAATTACGTTTTTATATTCAATATTTCCATACGCCAGGTTAATTAATGATATAAACAAATAAAATGACTTAAAGTTTAAGAATTCACAATGTTATTTCGATTGATTCGAAAGCGTTTTGTGAATTTCTATCGAAGAATGATAAACAGATCGGGTCTAGTTTTCCATTATGAATAGCTTCTGTTTAAAATTCTTCGACTGTAGTGCTCATTAATTACATTTTCGTTGTATTTTTCTTATAAAATAGAAAATGATTTTGTAATGTTGTTTCCAAACTAATCTACAAGCGAATGTAAATTGAAAAGTTATTGTAAAATAATTATATACTTAATCCTATAATTGCCTTCGATGAATATTTACATTTTTATGCGGTTGACAACTTAAGGAAAGATATTTTTAATGTTACATTTTGTCAATATCCTCGAAATTGTAGTAAAAGTATAGAATAATAAATTCATAAATGGTAAATATACAAAACATAAGTGTCTAACTGTAAAGTAAATGACAATATTAAATAAAAAATCATTATTGACCCAACGTATTTGTCGTGTAATATTATTTAACCCAAATTCAAAATCTAGGTCGTTTGTAATTGAGTTAATTCACTATCACAGCCACATAACCGTTCAACTGAACGAATTCCTGCAACGAAAACAATGATAAGATGGTGTGTGATATGTGGACATCTAAAGAGAACGTATATAAACGGAATCATTTAACTTCATTCAATTATTTTAAGAGATTTAGTCTAGATTTGACGTCAACTTATACTTCAATAAAACTACGACATAAAACTACGGTCAAATGAGTTCAAACTAATAAAGTTTAAAGTTCCGTATTTTCTTATGGCAAGAGAAATTTCAGATGTATTTTCCTCTAAGAGGTTGTACTTTTGTAACTCTAACTTACACGGAGGAGAAGAAGCAAGCCTCCACCTGCTTTGAAAATGAACGTCATACAATATACGAATTGAGAGAATTCCATTCGATTTTCTTGATTCTTTTTCTATTTGAGAGGTAGTCAAAGGACTTACAGTATCCAAGAAAAATGTTGGGCCGATGCCTGTCCTGAGTGATCTAGGTCTGACTTAGCGGGAAACATTTTTTTCTGCTAAGTTGTAAGTATGAGTTCAAGGCCTCTTGATATAATTAAAAGACATTATCTGGCCGCAGCCAGAAGATATGGGCCTCAGGATACAAATGACTGTCTACGATGATGTATTTTTGCAGAGGAAGACTTGATCCAAAATAAAAAGTGGGTGGTGTAGCGCACAAGATTAGGAAGTTATCAGCAAAAAAACATCGACTCAACTGTTATAAAAATTTCAATCTTGAATTTTTCATAACAGTTATGATTGTTATACAAATTTCATTCTTGAATTTTTTATAACAGTTGAGACTGTGTTATTTGCTGATAATCTTGTGCGCCCCTTTTGATGTCAGATTATGTCTTCCTATGAGGGAATGTTTCATCATAGATGGTCATTGGTATCCTGAGGCCCATATCTAGTTGCTACGGCCTTGACTATATGGGGTTAATTAGTGAAACTCCACGCTAATTAAATATCTCAACCTCAACACCCACCTATTTTCTTTGTGCTGATAGGTAGTTTTCTGTGTCGGTTAGTCGGACCTAAAAAAAGTATGAACGATTGACGACGGACGGACGGGACGGCTCTACCAACAACAATATTATCATGATGGAAAAGAATGATTAAATCACTTTGGACTTCAAAAACAACTAAAATTTTTAGGGTTAGTTTTGATTAGAGCCGTGCGCCGGCGTTTCGTCGACTGGATCTTCAAACAGTCTCTAGCCTTAGGGCTACATCCTACACTTGTCCAATGTTCAGCAAAAATGTAGAGGAGAGTTGTATCTAATCGATTCTCAAAGACAATTTTGCTCGTAAATGACATTGGAACAAATTATTTGAGTTGCGCCGACTTAAAATCGAGCATTCGGTCGCATTCGGCTGACAACAGATTTTAGTCGACGCAACTCAAATAATTTGTTCCAGTGACATTTACGTGCAAGACTGTTTTTGAGAGCAGATTAGGTACAACTATTCTCTACATTGCTGAACATTGGACAAGTCTAGGATATAGTCCAAAGGCTAGAGACTGTCTTGAAGACCCAGCCGACGAAACGTCGGCGCACGGGTCTAGTTTTGATTCAAGATTTTAATCCTTTTGAATTCTAGTCCCAACTAAAATCTACCACAATCACATAACTTACATTAGCAAAACTAACATTTAGCGCACGTATTTTGATTTACATTCTCGTAGCATTGTATCTATCTTTATAGTAGCTAAATTTAAAAAATAGCTAGATTTCATCGATTTAATTAGAATTCCACTATTTTTTCACGTTTTTTTACATTCCCATTCTTCCATCAACTTAGTATTTCAAAATCAGATCAGTAATCATTTTTCGATTACGACTTCACTGCCTTAATTTGCATAAGAAACTTATTGATCACTTTTTGAGAGAGAATTATTTATATTATCTCTCTCAAAAAGTATTCACTAAATTTGTTATGCAAATTACGGCAGTTCAGTTCAACCATTTAGTTTAATTTCCTTACCAAATTTGAATTTTATTTGTTTTAAGAAAATTCTCAATAAATTGTAGCTTTCAAGGAAATTCGAAGACATGAATTTTACTCATTACAGTGAAAGCTCTCTATATAATTAAAGTAAGGAGTCAATTTCGACATAGAGAGCTTTTTACGATAGAGAACGTTTTTCGCATCTTTGCCTGTAAGTCTTTTGCATATCGGATTCTACACAAAATTT